>JAYMTA010006215.1:0-10613 GCA_036897625.1 Pelargonium cotyledonis | reverse complement strand
TGATGATTCGAGTATAAATTAATTTTCACCGTGTCCAAGTTATGGTTGTTATATGTTGCAGGTTAGGAAAAACATTGAGGAAAAGACCCACCAACTCATAGATGCTCGATCACAGCCCAGGTATCCAATTCATTAATGTGATTGGTTTTGTTATATTAGTGGCTTTATATAGAATATTTATTAATGATGATTGTCTGCATGTTTTTTCATGGAACCTTTATAAGATTCTTAGCTTCTGGAAGTGCAAATATCCTTTAGAGTCATAGAAAGACAATTTTTTTTATACACTATAAACCATCAATTCATCAAATTGTTCAAATGAAAGTGAAGGACAAATAGGTTTATCTGCTATTCAGATTAACAATATTTTATGCACTATGAGTTCCCAAACTAGTGCTATATATATTCCATATCAAGTTAAATGTTTTTCGAAAAAGATTCACTCATTGACTGATTTATCTTGGCACTAGTTGATGAATTGTGAACATGCTCAAGCCAGTAAGTCAAATTTAATTGGCAATGTTGATTTGCAAAAAGTAAGGGCATTGCTGCAAAAACTTTCTAGTTAAGCCCATTTTTGGTGAACCTTGTAAACTTGCTCAGCAATACTGACAAGATATCTTTCTCAAGGCCAGTTGGATATGGAACTAAACTGGAGCCTAAACTTATATGTATCTATGCAATTGGTGCTAACTAACGACATAGTTTGTATGATCCTAGAATGAGAAACTTATGTAACTAGAACTTGATCTATCTGATTTGAGAGTTGGCGTTGCTGGAAGCCTGGACCTGATTTTTACTTTCTACTTGGTCACTTTGAAAGATGTTAAAGATGGGCTTAATCCTATGTTTAAGTTTGGAAGATCATTATAGTGTGATAATTCGACACCCTATTGATCTGATTGCAGGTTTGATGGTGCTGCCGCGGAACCTCGTAAGGGAATAAGAAGTGGCCATGTACCAGGCAGCAAGTGCATTCCTTTTCCCCAGGTAAAATGTTGGCCACTTGTATGATACTATTCATCACTGTTCCATTGTCACCTGCTGTACATGCGATTTTATATTCTTCATTAAAAAATTACATTTATGAAGTATTGAAATTAATGTTAGAATATGATATTCGATAAAAAATATTCTTAGAAATTGGCGTGATGAAATGTGATGTAGCTCTTTTGAATTTTTGTTTTGATCAATTGTAGCTTTTCATATTTAAGCTTTTGCCCATGTTCTATGAATCTCATTGATATTTGTAAAGAAAATAATTGTTTTTTAGGTGATTCTTTCCATTGCCGAAATCTTCTCTAATATACAATAGAGCTGTGCAAATAAACTTGCTTGATACATAGTTCAAAAGAATAAAAACTGCAATAGCTGCGCTATTATTGTAGATGATTACATGCAATTTTTTGTTATCTTCTTTCTTTTTTCTACATACATATTTGTGTCAATGGAGAGTGAAGACTGAAGGGTCATGTTTTCATGAAACAGTGATTTTTATTGTGCTAGATGTAATTTTGTTTCTGTTTGTTTCAGATGCTTTTTATGTACTGTTACGACTTTCAAGGTTCTTCTTACAGTGATTCATTGCGAAGAAAACTTCATTCAACTGAACTATTTTCAGTTGATTAGTTGTATATATTGAACTGAACAACAGAAAATATTGGAAGTATTACCTGGAATGTTATCTTATCTTTATGAAATGAACTGTGCCTGAAAAAAATATTCTAATTGATTAAAGGAAATTTAGTTCATGAAGGTGTATGGTTTTCCTTTGCAGGTGTTAGATAGTTCACAGACGCTGTTGCCTCCAGATGAGCTTAAGAAAAGATTTGATCAAGCAGGTAAAGTCGTAAAGTCATTTTCTCATCTTTTTTGTGGTATCCTCTTTGTTTCAATGTGCCACTGTCTTAATACTAGCACATTTTTTAAGCACGGAGAATATTGTATTAATAATAGAGGAGTCTAAATTTCCAATATGGAAAAAAGAGACCAAATAAAGGCATAGCGTACAACATAAATGTCAGAAGGTATAATGCAGAGAGCAAGAAAGAACCAAGCTAGCGAGGCTAGTAAGTAGAAACAACCAAGCTGCGTAGTAGGATATGCCAAAGCAATAATAAAACATCAGACACCTGGGAGGCTGTGACATTTTTCAGTTGATTTGAATTTGATTGGTTTCTTCTTTGCCGTTCTTTAGGCCAAACTGTGTTTCTTGTAGCGGCTATGTCATCTGATTGAACGTATCACTGTCATAATTTAAACATTTCAGCAGCAGTTCAATTTACATGATTGACTTCTAGGTACTCCAGTTAATTAGTCCTGAAAGAATGCCTTTCAGTTATCGTATTCAATATGAGAATCCCATTTAATAGAGCTGGACCTTGGACAATGTTGATGATATTTGAGGATTTATGTGGAAATAAATATTAGCAGTCACATTTGTTTTAGCTTTTGCATGGAAGATAATCTGTATTTCTGGTTTTATTATCAAATGTTGTGTGTTTTCTAACAAGTTAATAGGGCCCTTGTTTGTGGTTTGGCAAAGGTGGAAATAAGCTTTATTGAACATTACAACTTGTTCATTTTATCTCACTTTTTTTTTCTCGAGGAATGGCTTGATTTACGTTCCTTAACCTCATAGATAAGCAATGGTGACATTTTTATTATAGTCTCTTAGTTGGGCCCCAGTGTGCAAAATGAGGTCATCGTCTATTCATACCTTCCATATCTGACCGTAAAAGATTTCTGATTTCAATAATTAGAGTAGTTCAATTGCCGATTGTATTACTGCTCAATAATTGTTGCAGATAATAGTAAATTGTGACCTTTAAATATTACGAAATGTAACCCACTTGTTCCTCTGCAGGCATCTCTTTGGACTGTCCTGTTGTAGCGTCATGTGGCACTGGAGTAACTGCCTGCATTCTTGCCTTGGTATCCTATTTTTCTATCAACTTATCAAATTATAACTTGAAATTTACGCCTAGTTGATTTATATAATAGTGAATTTATCATATCTGTATCAGAAAATGACATTGCTTATTCCTATGTTCGAAACTGAGGATCTCAAACTTATTTTGTTGCATGCGTTGTATCTTTCAGGGTCTTCATCGGCTTGGGAAGCCAGATGTTGCAGTCTACGATGGGTCTTGGACTGAATGGGGAGGACGTCCTGATGTACCTGTTGAAGCTTCTTAAGTTTCAACACAACACTGGTTGTTTGCTTCCTGGCTCATGTGCTGCGTTCTTGAAGTCAAATTGCCAGAGATGAAGAGAGTTGTATCCACATCATTTTCCAAATGATCCTAATGTCGTGATATCAAACTCGTGTTTGTTATCCACAACATTTTCTAAATGTTCCTAATGTCACAATATCAAACTCTTACTCGTTTCTTGCCGAATGTTTGGAGTTTTGGATATGATATAAATAACCCAAACCATGTCTTTGATGGATTTTACTGAAACAAAACCATATTGCTGTAGTAACTTTTCATGTATTTTTCCTCTATAACCCATTTTACCTTGTGCTTTAAGTCAAAATTATAGTATTCAGATCAAACTGATTCCGTTTTCATGGATTTTGTGTTGAAAACTGTTCAGTACACAGTTGAATCTGAATTTCTGCTTGGGGAGTAGTACTAGAACAAAAACTCTGAAAGAAAATTGTTACATATTTTTGCATTATATAATATTGCAGTAATTCATATGCGTATTTGGACAAAAGGAAGTATTCTTACATTTAGTGACCAAATTATTCTATAAAATAATACTCTGAGCAGATTTTAATTTCTGATGTGCAACTTTTTGAAAACATTTTTTTTTATCTCAATTAGAACTTTTAGTCTCTAGAATTCAAGTTTGATGAGAAAAAAAAACAATTACCCTCTACTGTGGAGCTCAACAATAACAAAGAACAGAATATGAATATGGTGCAAAAGAAAACAGTCATGAACTCATTTCATTTTATGATAGGGCAGTGCATCAAAAATGATGTCCACTTATTCAAAACCATCCTAACCCTCTACAAGATTTGTTTCGGTTCAGTGGTACAAAACCAGCCTAATAACAAGGCCAATAATGCACAAATATAAAAGGGAATCCCAAACACAACCGGGTTTAATGCTTCATGGAAAGAGTACTCTGACCAGCATAGTAACAAGGCCTACTACAACGGCACAATCCAGTTCAAGCGTCATCAAGGGCAAGTACTCCAGGTAGTGGTTTCCCCTCCAGAAGCTCCAAGCTGGCACCACCTCCGGTTGAGATGTGGCTCATCTTGTCCGCAAGCCCAACCTTCTCAACTGCTGCAACTGAGTCACCTCCTCCAATGATAGTAGTCACGCCTCTGCCGCTGAGCTCAGCCAGTTTCTTCGCTATAGCCTGCAAATAGAACCAACATCAGTCAATGGCTGAAATTTTTTTAGTTTCAGTACATAGAAGTCTGTTACAGTAGCACATGATGTGAAATCTAGATGGTTGCAGAGGACATGCATGGCAGAGAACGGTTGGTAAAACATTGTAAACGTGGGTTATTAACTTATAAAGACGTACCTCAGTTCCTGCAGCAAACTTTTCAAACTCAAACACACCCATAGGTCCGTTCCAGATGACAGTTTGTGTAGTATCCAAAGAGTCGCTGAAAGTTTTGATGGAATCAGGTCCAATATCCAATCCCATCCAGCCATCTGGGATACTAGTTGCTGGAACAGTCTGCAAAAAGATAGTACTATATTTTAAGAAAACCAATCTGTAGTTGCCAATTAAAAAAACAGAAATGTTATAGTCGAGTGTAATCTGGCAAGCATAAAATATAATTTCACTAGTCACGATAAATTGGTAAAATTGTAGGAACAAACCTTGCTGTTAGCATCAGAAGCAAACTTATCAGCAATGACCACGTCAGTAGGAAGTAAGAGGGACACCCCTTTGGCCTTGGCCTTCTCCATTAGAGAGGTTGCGAGGTCTAGCTTGTCTGCCTCCACAAGGGATGATCCAACAGAGTGCCCCTGGGCCTTGTAGAAAGTAAAGATCATACCTCCACCCAACAAGAGGATGTTAACCTTCTCCAAGAGAGATTCTATCACCCCGATCTTGGATGATACCTTTGAGCCACCAACAATTGCAGCAAATGGCCTCTTGGGGTTCGACACAGCTCCAACAAGATAGTCAAGTTCCTGAACAAGAAACCAAGTTAAATTCCCAAACATTTGTAAGAATCCCTTTGCAGAAAACAGGGGGTAAAAAATGCAGATTTAGTTTGCCCATCAACCATAACTTCAGCCTCTTGCTACTGCTTGTGTGCACAGGATAGGGACAGCAACAGGAAATTGAGCTCAAGATAAACAATGACATTTCACTAAAAAGAATGATTTTCTTTCTCAATTTAAAACTAAATGACAAAATTCTTGAGCATATTAGCAAGCACTAATGAAAATTCCCAGGGTGGAAACACCATACCTTCTGCATAAGGAAGCCGGCAACAGAAGGCTTCAAGTACTTTGTAACTCCTTCTGTAGAGGCATGAGCTCTATGAGCAGTGCCGAATGCATCATTCACATAGACATCTGCCAGAGAAGCCAACTTCTTTGCAAATTCTGGATCATTCTTCTCTTCCTCCTTATAGAACCTAACATTTTCAAGAAGTAGAACAGCTCCTTCAGGTAATGCAGCCACCATTTTCTCAACTTCCTCACCAATGCAGTCATTTGCCATCTTAACCTATTAAAGGAGCGCATGCAAAAGAAAATAAGGACAGCTGCAAGTAGAAAGACACAGGACCGCAATGCATCAAACCAGTACAAAAGGCAAAGAGGGAGGACAAACCTCTACTCCGAGTAGTTCAGACAGCCTTGGCACAAGAGGTTTCAAGCTGTACTTGGGTGTGACACCTTTTGGGCGTCCCTGGTAACCAGAAATTAATAGAAACATTTTCATTAGCTACTATTTCAAGCTTATGCACAAGAGAAAATAATAACAAAAATGCATGGCACAAAGGTAACGCGAATCCAAATAATCAAAATTCCAGGGGATATTGCTGAAGAGATTATTGAGAAATACCAAGACAATTCAGAATCAGGATCCATCAATCAAGTTATCTTTATTACTTTTTTGAGGAAACCAAAGTCATTAGAGAGAAACAATTAAGAAAGCAATAGCATATCAAAGGTTAACATCACAGTCACCTTCAACAACTTCATGTCCTTCCATTTTCTCGCATTTGATAAAATAATCACCTAGCAGCAAATAGGAAATGCTATATACCAGATTCAATGTCAATGACACTGTCCCAAAAATGGAAAGTAAGATTAGACAACATCAAGTCATCAATGTATAATCAAAGGAGCATATAGATACACACAAATGTAACCAGAAACTGCCTGCAACCAGGAAAATAAAAACATATGAACCTTCACAAATGCATAATTAATCTACCAAACACATAACAGAAAAGAAAATAGGAGTCTCGAAATGCATGCCCATCAAACAAAACAATAGAATCAGTTAAATTACATAGCAAATAAAGATGACAAATTTGTACACAAACCAAAAAAGTCGTGCCAAATAAAAAATAAACAGAAACTGAAAAATAAACATGCACCATCACATTTCGCATGAATCTACAAAATCAAGCCAAACCCAAAAACCATATAACAGAAAACCAGCAACCCATATCCCAAAAGAGCGAAAGCAAATAGAAAAGTGATCCGGATCTCAACGTACCAGATGGCTGCTGAGAATGACTTTAGCACCATGACCCATCAAGTACTTGATGGTGGGCACAGCAGCTCGAATCCTGGTATCATCGGTGATGTTGCAGCTATCGTCCAGAGGAACATTAAGATCGACCCTCACGAACACTCTCTTCCCCTTCAACTCAGCCTCCTTCAGGGTAC
Source organism: Pelargonium cotyledonis (assembly GCA_036897625.1). Taxonomy (NCBI): domain Eukaryota; kingdom Viridiplantae; phylum Streptophyta; class Magnoliopsida; order Geraniales; family Geraniaceae; genus Pelargonium; species Pelargonium cotyledonis. The sequence goes on along the minus strand of JAYMTA010006215.1, from coordinate 3,720 downwards.
CAACACTTCTCTTGGTGGCCATCGCAGCACCTTCAAACAAAAAGATCAAAATCAATAAAATAAAAAAATAAAAATCACAGCACCTACATATATAGATGTAAAACAAAAGGGTGATTATAGACTCGGAGATGAGTTCGGCGGTTCTTACAAGTGAAAGACTGGATTTTTAATTTTTCGGCGCAGTTGGTTTTGTTTTGGTCGAGACAGAGAGATCAGTGCCAAGCTGAACGATGAATAGAAGGTTAGAGAGACAAATGGAGGAAGTATAGGTAAGAAGGCGCATGATAGTGTCGATCATGCTAGCGTGAGCGTGATGTGTAGTGGGCGTGAACCGTGGTGTTTGAGCAGTGGGTCACGCCTTTTCTGTGGGCCCCACAAGACTTTTCTTGGGTGAGGGGTTTTTTCTGTGGGCTGTGGGCTGTGGGCTTCACCTTAAACCCTTGGTTTTGGGCTTAAAAATAAATTGAATCTAATTTTTTTTTATTAAACTTTCTTTTTCACGACGTATTTTGACTTGTATATCTATATAAATAAAATACGTTTTAAAATAATTGTCCAATTTTTTTTTTTTTTTTTTTTGGGAATAAAATACAAAAAGTTAGAATACTAAGGGAGTAAAATAGATAAATAACTCGGATTCAATGAACTAAGAGCAAAATTCATGATACTAATTTCAAGCAGAACGTTGATAGGTGGATTTAAACCAGTGTAATCATTTGACATTCCTCTTCACATGCAAACATGATAAGAAAAAATGAATCTTGATCTCACATGGATGGTGGATTTAAACCCGGGAGGTGATGCAGACGAGCCATTAGACGAAAATACCTTTAATCTTTTCACTATATATTTTTACCGATGTGAAATTCCTTAAAACCCCTTATGTGCAGACTAAACAAGAAAGATGGACATGAGTTCGAGTCTACACGTGAATAGATGGACTTAAGTCGAAAGTATAGTTTACCATTTTTCATTGACAAACAAGATCTGTGGTCAGACATGAAGACCAAGCATGACCTCTCATTCATGTGGCTCAGGTTTAGTAGAGATCATCAAGTCTTTTCTGCAACATCTTTACCATCATTCATTGTCATGGATAGGGTTCAAATGTGCATTATGAGAATATGGTCTCCGGCAGAGAGAGATAGAGACAGAAAACAGCAACCACGAGTAATAGATGCTACAGGCTCTGCAAATCTATTTGACAACAAGAACATTTTATTGAAGAAACTGAGTGGATCTCCTTGCTCATTTCAAGTTTTCTCTCACAATTTTCAGTAAGACAGAAATGAAACCTTATATAGAAGGTGACAATGAACATTTACAATAAGGACTCATATCTTCCTACAACATCTCATTTCCGGGTTATAGAGCATACATTGGAGATGGAGAAAAAAATGGAATAAAACGAATCTTATGCAGCAACTGTTACTGTGGCCTCGTCAAGAGCAAGAACACCGGGAAGCTCTTTGCCTTCCAGCAACTCCAAACTGGCACCACCACCAGTTGATATGTGGCTCATCACGGAGGCAACTCCAACCTTCTCCACGGCAGCAACAGAGTCTCCACCACCAATGATTGTTGTCACTCCCTTCCCACTAAGTTCTGCTAGCTTCTTTGCAATGGACTGCAAAACAAGCATAAGTTTAGTCCATACCCAGGAACTGGTTTAGTATCATTAGAATGCCACCCGAGATATTTCATCTCCTACTATTTATTCAATGTACTACTAGTCTACTAACAAATACAAAGTTCAAACATGCAATAGGGCGTGTGAATTGGGAAATCAATCCTGCCAGTCTAAATTATATAGTTAATGATCGGAAAATACTACTTGATGACTCCAAAGAATATAGAACCATGAAGACATAATATATACATGTACACATATTATCCCAAATAAAACCTCAAGAAAAAAATTACTATATACCTCTGTTCCAACAGCAAACTTGTCAAACTCGAACACTCCCATAGGTCCATTCCAGATAACAGTTTGGGTAGTATCCAGGGCCTCATTGAAGGTCTTAACTGAATCTGGTCCAACGTCCAATCCCATCCAGCCGTCTGGGATGGCAGATGCTGGCACAATCTGTAATGAAGATCAATCAATTTAGTGATTTTATTCGTAGATAAATGTGAAAATGTTGGGATGATAATGAGATGAAGAGGTTTTGAAATATAGAGAAATTTAAAGACACCAACCTTGCTGTTTGCATCAGGAGCAAACTTGTCCGCAATTATAACATCAGTGGGTAAGAGAAGAGACACTCCCTTGGCCTTGGCCTTTGCAAGAAGTGTTGTGGCAAGCTCGAGCTTATCTTCCTCTACCAGGGAAGAACCCACTGACAAACCTTGTGCCTTGTAAAATGTAAAGATCATACCTCCACCGAGAAGTAGAATGTCACACTTCTCTAGGAGTGACTCAATCACTCCAATCTTTGAGGAGACCTTTGACCCACCCACAATTGCAGCAAATGGCCTCTTAGGGGTTGAAACTGCCCCAACAAGATAATCCAATTCCTGAAATAAGATAAGATGAGAGTGATTAACATATGAAGCAGAAGATACATCTAGAAATCAGAATTTGGTTTTTACAGTACAACTAATTCAGGATTGTTGACATTCATAGAATTTTTATAGGACTACTTCATGTTAGAATACCCGAGAGCAAATGTATTTCAAGATCTCCATTTTCATAATGTATGAGTTGAGAGTTGTCTATATGATCAATAGAAAGCAGGTTTTTGTGGTTTTAGTGAAAGCCCGTGTCAAAACCATTGATTGATTAATAATGCACTAAGACATGAATATCAAATTGTAGAATGAAAAACAACGAATTAGAGAAGTAGCATCTGGATAATCAAAGGTCTGAGCAAAACAAAACAAAAGAAATGAATTCACCTTCTGCAAAAGGAAACCAGCAACGGATGGTTTCAAGAATTTTGTAACCCCCTCAGTTGATGCATGTGCTCTATGCGCTGTACCAAAAGCATCATTGACATAGAGGTCTGCTAAGGAGGCAAGCTTCTTTGCAAACTCTGGTTCATTCTTCTCTTCCTCCTTGTAAAACCTGACATTCTCAAGAAGAAGAACACCACCATCGGGAAGTGAAGCCACAAGCTTCTCTACTTCTGGACCAACACAGTCATCAGCCTTAACAACCTGTTTTCAATACATCATAGAAGTCAGAATACACATATAATAAACATGAACAACTTAGATTTGATCTAGTTATTTTTGTTGTTTTACTTGAAAATAATATCTACCTGAATGCCAAGGAGTTCAGATAGGCGAGGCACAAGAGGTGCCAGACTGAATTTTGGAGTAACACCTTTGGGCCGTCCCTGAAAATTCAGCAACAACAAATAAAACATGCAGCTCATGTGGCTCAATTTCTGCAATTACTAGGCTGACAAAAAACGAGTAAAAGAAACTTGTCTCATTAGATGACTACTTCAGCAACATAAATGACTGAGAAAAACTATGCTCTATAATTATAGCCATTTCCACAAAGCAGACAATAATTTAGGGGTTATTAAAAGAGAACAACTAACCACAATATGCTTTATTAAAAAGGACCAATAGGAGTAACAAGAACCATCAATGCACAACAGGACTCATAGCTAGACCTGTTAAATGGGTCTTTGGCCCGCGTGCCAGATCAGTCCGGCCCGCAAATTTGACTAACAGATTGTACTATTTTTAGTCCGCGCTATTTTT
>JAYMTA010006214.1:0-10614 GCA_036897625.1 Pelargonium cotyledonis | reverse complement strand
ACACCAACATTGTAAAGAGAGGCAAATAGAAACTTCAGCCCATGTGGTTGCATCCATTCACTTGCAATGATTTGTTTAATTAAATTCACACTTCTCTGAAATAATAAAAAAGAGCAAACCACTTAACTAGATAAAAAAGGAAATAAAAGAAAGAAAGAAAGAAAAAGAAAAAAAAAATAAACAGAACATTATCTTGTAGCATTCAGGTGACTTTTTAAGAAATTAAGCATGCATCAGCAAATGAAGAGTCCAATAAATAATACATAATAAGAGTGAAACCTTCGTGTTAAGCTGTGTTCTGACTGAGAGAGTAAAAGCTGCTACAGCTACACTGAGTATCATTTTGTTCAAATCAAATGCATCTGCCTCCTGAGAAGAATAGCTGCACCCATAAATAAGTAAAAGAAGAGAAACCTCATTGATATGCTTAACTACACAAGACATGATAAACAACATGCCAAACTTATGTATGAACTCAAATTTACGATCACCCTTGACTTGACCAAACAACACACTCAAGTAAGCTGTTTGCAACAATTTAAGTTCCCCTTTAGGAGCCTTTTGACGTAATAAAATAAGAAAATAATACTCCACTCCAAAATGAGAGTTCACTTTCTTTTTTAGTTAGTTAGTTATGCATGAGTTACCAACAATACCACTAGGAAAAAATAGTTAAACTTCTTGATTTAATAAGCATGAGTAATCAAATGAAATAAAGTGACTCGATAAGACCCTATGCCTGAAGCTATATAGCATATAACCCAACTGAGAGATTATAAAATAAGCTAAGCCCCTCTTAATATATTTTTGAGAAAGAGCTAAAGTAGTTCCTAAAAACCCCGTCATTACGCCTATGAAAGATATTAGCTTCAATATGTAAGACATAACTATGAAAAGAGCAGCTACCATACTATAATGTTAAAATTTCTTGATGTTCAAGAGACAAGTATAGCAGTTACATAAAACAAAGGGCAAATTAGTGCTCCATTTCGGAGTATTATCATTAGTGACAATTTGGGTATAAAAAATAAATAAATAAACAAATGCACAATCGAATGCTAAAAGTGCCAAGTGTACAAGTAGCTAGAGCAATCAGAGTATTGTTAAGAGATTAAGAATGAGATGCAGAAAAATAAAATTTAAAGACAAAAGTGACGTACTTGTGACTTAAGAGAACATCACAAAATTGATAGAACGCGTCTTGGATATGACACAATTCAGTTGAAACAGATGCATCTTCATTTTCACCAACTATCAACTTCTTTTCAGAATTAATAAATTCAGCAAGAGGCTGACACAAGAATTTCATTGCATTCAAGTATGGTAACAGAAAAGCCTTTCTAGTCTTCTGCGTATGAGTTTCGGATGCCTTACAATCAAAATCCTTATGTGAGTGAGTTCGACCATCAGAATCCTTATGCTCGAGACAGGATGGTGCACATTTCACATGGCAGTTAATGGGAAAGTAACTTTTTGCTGATTTAAGTGAAGACGCAACACTGTGCCATTGTTCCCTATCATCGAGCAAAATTCTGACTACAAACCCATATACTACACCTCTCGAGCTTGTGAAATCACCATGTTTGAACTTAAGACTGCAATCAGTAAAGTACAACCCCGTGGCATACAGCCCTAAAATAAAATCTAGGGGTACCAAAACCTGCCAAAGAAGTTAAAACATATGAATTCAGTATTTGGTACACTCATGCAAACAATTATGAAACATATGAACATAATGCCACGAGACAGTATATATTAAAGTAAATAGAAAAGATACCTGACGGAAATCACCTGCTATTTTGTATAGATGTGATGCAAGAGCCTTATGAGAACTTGCACTTGAGGCTCTACATTTATTGGCACAATAAGAGACAAGTTCAACAAACTCTACTCCAGTAGCTTCCTTTTCAACCTAGAAAGATATATTTTGATCAACAGTTCAGTTAGTCTGGCGAGATAAGATGCAAATAATAAACTAATAAGACCTCAAGCAGAAGTTTCAAGAAGATAAAAATTAACAGTAATAAAGATGTTTACATTGAGTTGTCTGTACATGTAATAGATAACACCTGTTCTGATATTTTTTTCCTACTTTATTTTCTAATTCGTGAACATAAGATAGTTCAAGCACTAAAATAAGACATGACAGTGATGACACACTTCTACTCCTTATTGTAGAATATAGATAATATAAACTGCTTATTTGCTATATGAAGCTGCCTAGAACAAAAAACTGAAAATTAAACTAAACATTGGAAAATATGGAAATGAAAGCTTGGTTTAGCTGAGTGTCTCCATAACCATTTTGAATTTCATATAAAACTTATGTAGTATTACCTTGCATTGATGGGCAACAGTGTCCAGAGCACATATTATTAAGTCAGTGACAACCGAGGATCTATCCTCTTGATGTGAAAATAAAGTGGAGCATATCCTACAGGCAAACTGCAAATCAAGATCAATAAGAGAAAGATTAAAAAATATCATTGCATATTCAGATAAAAACTGTACATAAGCCACCTTATAAATTTGATCTTTCATTGAAGACTCTGCATACTCGGTCAATGCTTCCACGCAGAAGACACGTAACAAATTGCCATCAAATTCCTTTAGCTCCCCAACCAAAAATAAGGCACACTTTCCCAGATATGTCACCAGAGCCCTATGCAATTTCTCATATCTACCAGCATCTAGCATCCTAAAACATACAAATTTGTATCATCCAATCAAAAAACCACTAAACTCAGCCCAATATAGCAGCTAAAATTTTCTGCAAATTAATAAGATAATCATGTATGCAGTGGTTCAAGTAGTAGAAATGGGTATCCATTAGCAGAGCAACTTTAAATCCCACAGACATAAAAACTACTTAAAAAACACCATCCAACTATAAAAATAGATAATTACACCAACTCTTTGTTTCATTGACAGAAAATCTAATTTAACAACTAACTCACATAAAATTTGATCCAAAGATTTTGCACTGTTTTGGTGCAGCAAGAAATAAAAATTGTCCTCAATCAGTCTGCGTTAAGAAGAATTTTATCAATCCTACCACTAACTATATCCCACACAGATACCCAGAATTACCAATTTAATTCTAGTATATGCCTAACTTACTACCACCCATAATGCCTTGCACTCTGCTTTCGAACAAAAAGCAGACAGTGCAGCTGAGATACCAATATATAATTTCATTTTTACCAAATTGATTCATTAGCATCACTTAGAGTAGCAATAGTAGTATTGATTTGGCAAAAACATTTTGCCATTTGATTTGAGATCACAAACATGTAAAACACTTCGATAATTAAATTCGCACACCTGAACCAATGCCTGACCTCCTCCACCAAATCCAGCACCCTCCTATAATCCCCACTCTCTTTACTCTTCCCCATGGCCATACACTTAACCAGAGTCACCACAACCTCCACAACCAAAAGCACAAACTCCTCATCACCACCACCCTTCTCCACACCTGGCAGCCACTTCCCCTCCGACTTCCCCTTCTTCCCAAAATCAACCCTCTTCAGCCTCTCCAAAAGCCCAAAACCCTCCATTTCCGCCTCCTTATACAACCCACACGTCTCAAAACAATGCACCAACCTCACCCTCTGCAAATCCAACATATACGGCTTACACGACAACTGCGACGATATCAGGTCCAAGCAATTGAGGCACAACCTATAGGTATCGAACAGTCCAGGAGCCGACTGCGTATTCCTGGACGGATCGGAGAGGCGCTTGGGGAGGATTCCGAGGGAGCGATTGAGGAACGGAAGAAATTGCTTGGCGAGCGACCGGATAGAGGACTGGTTGGCATCGGCGGCGGATTTGGACGGCCTCTTGGAGGGTTTCTTGGGGTTTGTGAAAGCTTCGAATGGCTGGAGGTGGGTGGAGAAGAGCTGGTAGATGTCTTCGGAATCGGAGGATTCGAGTTTGGAGAGGAGCGAGGTCTCAACCGGAGATCCCATGGCGAGCGAGAGTGTGTGTGTGTGGTTTCTGGTATCTGCTGCTTCTACTTGAAATTTTCCGGAAAACACAAAAAAAAAATCACTTTTGAAGAGACAGAGTAAGGTTTTGATTAGCTAAATTGTGAAAACAAAATTGGGGAAAAATCAGTAGAAGTGAAGAGAGGCTGTGACGGAAATGCTCTAGGGCTTTGGGGGTTTTAGAGAGAGGCGCGAATTGAGCCCGCCATTGTTCATTTCAAAGTATTGAGAAGCGGAGTGTGTCGAAGAAGGAGATGGATATCAACTTGAGAGATCTAAACGGTGTCGCATGGGCGGCTTGACTATTCTACTTCATTTCTCAACAATTTGTATCAACTCACCCAGGGTTTAGCAAGCAATTTGTGTCGTAACACAACACAAAAGTAGCATTTTGTGTTTGCACATTTCATAATCGTGTCGAATTCATGGCCTCCAAAACACACACTATTAATTAGTTGTGTTGGGTTGTGTCAAACGTGTTATAGTGTTTGATAAAGTCATGTCAAATGTGTTGTAGTGTTCGCATAAATTGTATCGCATCGTGTTAATATGATTTTTTATATAGACGAGCGGTACTTTTATTATACCTACCAAGAGGAAATAATACAAGGATCCGAAGATCCGAAAAGGGAAACGTGCAAGGATCTAAGGATCTTAAAACAAAACAAGTTGAATACTGGCCAAGGCCCTTCATGGGACAGTTGCACCAAGATTGGAAGGGAGAGAGATCATTGATCGGGGAGGAGCGTTCGGAAAATAATCTGAACGTGAAGCATCGAACTTCGTAGAAAGGTGTTTAGGGCAATTGCTAGAGCATTTTGAAAAATAAGTTTGTTGTTGGCGAGCGGGATGAACCAGAGCGTGGAAGGACAGATTGCTAGCCAAGCATGTCAGGTTAGTTTGTTGCCCTGAACTATTGAGCTCCATTGGAGAATAACCGAGCAACAAGAAGGGAGAGTTGTGCTTGTCGACTACCATGAAAGAATGAGTCACCCAAGCTATTGTGTTAAACGAGTCACGTTAATAATAATGTCGTGTCTGTATTGGGCAATTGCAACACGATTGTTAAACGTGTTGTTTCAAGAATTCAATAGCATAAACATAAAACACAAATACAGATATTTAAAGCAACTTTCACAAACAATCCCAAAGGATAGAATGATTAAGAAAAGAAAGAGATAAAATAAATGTACATGTGTTACATTGGTAATCTTCACATGGGAAATGTTCACCATTTTAACATAACAGAATAAATAAAGAAAAGGAGGAGAAGGAAATTAGGAAGTTACATCAGAAAAATTACACCAATGGGAAAAAAATCCACCAACCTTCCCAACCAATCTTGTCAACAAACCTGCAATATAAATGAGGAAGTAAATGTAAATCATCTATGTTTTCCCTAACCCTTTTTTTTTTCTTTCAATCTTCTTCTTCCTAAAACTATTTACCTAAGGAAATTTTCCTATTCCCACCTTTTTTTTCGAGATTACGGTCCATCACTGGTCTCCACTGGCTTCTCTATGTCTACGCCTCCTTCCCGATCGTCCTAACAACACCCTACCATGTCGGCGGAGCCGGTTAACCAGGGACATACTATTACCGTTGTCACCGTCACTGTCATTGTCATCGTCTTCGTCGGATGAATTTAAACCTACAACAGGAGAAGTGTGGCGGACACCAAGCGCTCCGCCAGGCTGTCCCAACCGCCCTAAGTTGACATTCCCCGACTGCCCAAATGCATGCAGTAGGAGAAACACGTTCACCAAATTACTATCTACTCCCACCTCTAAACCTCCGTTGGGATCTGTGGCATCAGCATCTAAGGCCTCATCTTCTTCATCTGAGTCCATACCGTAATTGTTCCCTTCTATTACATAGTCCCCAAACACCATAGCCCCTGGCATTGTTGACCTTATCGTGCTGATCACGTCTTCGCGCTCACGCTCGCGCTCGAGCCTTCTCCATTTCTGTTCATGGGCTGGATCGACTTCGCGCGGTCGTGCGGAGGGGTGCTCTGCCTTCACATGCTTCCTAAGCTCCTTGTAGTTTCCAATGAACGGGCAGTTCTCCTGCATGCAACTTCTCTTCTTCAAGTTAAGATACTCTCGTGCAGGTTCAACCACAGTCCATCCTTTCACCTGGCCCCTGCAAAGTGGGCATGCAAGCTCCGCTTCAGGCTTCTCAACTGGCAAGGTGGAATCGGGTATCTCCAAAGGATAAGGAACCGAACCCTGTGAAGGTTGTCCATCATTAGGACAGGTCACTTTAGTATAGGCTTTCTTGTACTGGTCAAGGCAGTTGGAATATTTTAAGCTAGTTCCACACATATAAGGACGGCAACCCTTGTCATGAGAGGAACAGAGAAGAAGAACAGCATTATGAGGGAACTCCATGCACACCGAACAGTTTACATCTTCCCAGTCTTTCTTATCTAGGCCTTTGGGACATTTCTTTGAGCATATGTCCCCTGAAGTTTCGTGATCATAAGGCAATGGGTATGGGCTTGGCCTGCATTGTCGGGAAGCAAACCTTCGTCGTCCTCTGCTACCTTTCGCCATTTCCAAGCTTAACCTGAGTTGTTGTAGAATTAATAACATAGACTAAGATATCCAATCAAGTCAATGCTATCAAAAAACAATAACCAAATAAGAACAAGCATTGAAACAGGTACTCTTGTAACAGAAAAATGTAGAAGAGAATGATATTCATTAATGATGAATATAATTCTCATTTATGCAATAAACCCTATTTCACCCCAAGGTGAAATAGACAATATCATTAGAAAGGGAATTCACATGCAACCTTAAATTATTTTCTGCAATCATTGCAAGGCTAGTCCCAAAGATAAAAAGCAACACACATACGGCAATCTAATTTTTAGTCCACACAGGCATGGAACGTGAACTGTGTCCTACACAGCAAAAAAAAATGTACTAGCTTCCGTGTATGCAATCAAACTGTATCTTGCACTTGTCTTTAACTCTAGATATCATAATTATTCATCTTTAATGAATGAGCAATGAAAATCTAAGGGATTAAAAAAAACTACTAGAAGATGTAAACAGTAAGACTCAAAATTTGAAGAAAAAGAAAAGCCCTTTTCTGGCATACCTGACCAGCTCCAAGGAAATGATGCCTTGATATAGCCAAAAAATAGTAACAACAATAACGTAGTAATATCCAAAGCAGTTGTTCCCATCGCAATATAGCACACATGCTTTCTTGCTTGAGATACATCAAATACAATCAAGTAAGGATGTAGTCTCTTGACACAAATAATGTGCTATGCTAGGATGCTAGACGAAAACATACTCTGCAATCTATAGAAAACTTTACAAAGAATGCTCACCAAACTACGTATACTAAGACACTCGGATTAAAAACCTTTAGGAACTGCATGCATTAATTTGGTGAGTTAATCATCACACAATAACATCGCTAATATCACCAGAAACAAGCAGACACTTGCAAACTAAGTAACATCAAAGAAAAGAAAGTGACGGTAAATCCTGGAAGAAGCATAAATTTTGATCAAGAAAACCATATGGAAATATTTAAGAAATACAATATAGCCACATATATAGAGGATGAGGGCAGAAAAGAGCACTGCATAACTTTTTTCTAAGGATGAAAATAAATAGTTCATAGCATTCAAGACAGAGACTCATAATGTAGATCCCTCAGTCCTAGCGATTAAGCAAATTAGTAGATAAGGAAGTACAAATGAAAAATAAATATTTAACAAAAAATGGACTAAACAAAATTTTAAACTATATAAGATTCCTCCACAGTCAAAGCTGTTACCTTTATCATATGAATGTACACAACCAAAATGAGGCTAAGATTCACCACTTAATATCTAAAATGCCTTATAGAGGTTAACATGTGAACCTGTACATTACATGTAAACTACACAAAAATATGAGAACAGAGTAACTAGATCCAAATCTAACTGCATGAGCAGGAAGATATACATTGCAATCTTCTCTTCGAGAAAACAAAAAATATATATGTCAGAAAAAAATCATATGAGAAACATCGCAAAATCAGGTGGATAAATGACAGAAGGCATTACAGAATGCAAAACTATAAAATAGTCCAGGCAAGTGACTACATGACACGACTAAAAGGGCATTTCAGAATTAAATACAGAATCTCGTCCTTTAGATTTTAGATCGTCACATACATAAACATCAAAACACAAATTATCAGCACATGAGTATTATAGAGTCCAATAAAAGATCCTGATAGGAACAAATTACATGTTAAAAAGGAATCTACACAGCAAATTCTTATATAGTTAATATGCATGATGCAACTTAAAGCTGCACTTAAACACCAAATCCATGGCATTGTTAGCAGCAGCATAATTGACCATATATCTCTCCAAATCCTCCTCACTCTTTTAAAGTTCCAACATTTCCAACCAAAATTGACTCTTTAACATTCAAATTTTCCAAAATCATTCGTATCCTCAAACTGAACCTAGTGAACAGTCCTAAGAAATGAGTGGCAGATCATATCAACCAGTCACAATTCACCATCGAAACATGCTAAGAAGTCTCTGTCAATCACTAAAAACACAATTCAGCTTCTAAAAGTGGAAACCATAAACACCCACCCCACCGCCTTCAAACAAAAATTCAACAGTAATTCCCATCCAAAACTCGACAGATCATCAATTAAGCACGAGCTATACCAATCACACCAAACCAAAACAAAATCAAAGTGAATTGCAGAACAAAAACTGTCAATCCAGCAAAAACACATCAAATTCAATCATATCTCCAATCATTTTCGCGGAATTCAGAGGGAAAATTTTCTATGTTTCCTTACCTGTCTCGCAGTTGAACGAAGAGGATTGGATGAGTTAGTTGAAGAGAACAAAGTAGATCCGATGCAGCGACATTCACAACAACACAAAGTCTGAGATTCGTAGATATAAAGCCAAACAACGTGCTTAACCAAAGAGTCACGCTACACCAAATCAATAAAATAGTAGCAAGAACATGGAAGCTAAGATACGACTCACATGCGCTCTAGCTCATCCAACACAATTTGAGATCCAGAACCATTAAAATAATCACACCAAATACGAATTAAAAACGCAATTTCGATTTCCATCACTGTAAGAAAAAATTAAAAAAAAACGCAGAAAATTTAACAACGATGGTAATTACCAGCAAATTCCCGGAAAATGTGAAGGAAAATTTAGGGTTTTCTCGAGATCGAGAGGGGAGAGAGAGGGAGAGACGGTTCTTTTTCCTTTTTGAGTGCACGAAAAGAAGAGAGAGAAAGGAACTGCTGTCTATCGGATTCGTCGAGTCGTTTCTACGCTATTCTCTGCGAAGAAGCCATTGGAGAAATAGAGGAGATGGAGACGGGAATTGATGTTTCACGCGCGGATGGTTGTGGTGAGCGATATGCGCCTGGGTAGGTTGGCGATCTGGGGATGGTGGGGGAAAAAAGGTAAAGGGTCGGCGGCCTGTAGACGCGCCTTTTGTGGAGAGTGTGAGGGACGCTCCCTTGTGGTTAGGCTCACCACTCACGTGCTGTGACGGTCTATGAAGGTAATAGCCGCACGTGACGGGTGGTGCTCCTCACGTTGATCCTTTACTCCTATTAAATGGTTTTTTCATTCGATCCTCAACTTTTATGTTTCGACTTGTTTTTAAATTTTTTTAATTTTAACTTGGTCTAGTTATTTCGTTTGTCGGTCTAATTTGGTTTTGAATTTTTATTTGACCAAAAATTGTATCTGATCTCTCACATATCGAAAAAAAATTGTCATTGCTCTTAATTGAAGGCCTAATTGTAGATTTCAAATTATGTGAATTGAATGCCTCAATATGCGTTTCTTTTCTTATAGACTTGTTTTTTAAGTTAGTTATGCAACTCTCTCATTTTAACCCAAAATTTCACCTCATACCATCTAGGCAGTTCGAACTCGAGAACTCAACACGAATAAAATACACTTGTATTGTTTGGCTCAACAAATCTTGATAACTATTTTTTCTATAAAAAATAAATAAATAATAAGACACTTATTTTCGTACGAAAAGACTTGGTACTAGAGTTGAGCAAGCATCGGTCTGAACCAAATTTGGATCAGACCATATGCAAATATGGACATAGAATTTATGAAACGAAGACCGAACCTATTCCATCCGGTCCATATTGGTATGATCTATTTCCGGTTCGGTCTATTGGTCATGTACAATTGACCACTGATCACAGTAGAAGATATTGAATTTTATTTATCTTTTAAGGTCTAGAAAAAACTAAATATTTAGTTTGTGACAACATTTCCCTCTATATGGTCTTATGGGATAATTATACGTACTTATCCCTAATTAAACACTTTTTAATCTTGGTTACCTAAACTGTTGAAACTAACTATTGGTTACCATGAACTATGTCAAATATCTTTTCATCCAAAATTTCATCCATTTCTCCATTCAATGTGGTCAAATGACCAAAATACCCTTTCAAATGAAAAAAAAAAATTTAATCAAACAGATCCTTAACTTTAAATTAAAAAAGGATGCAGCTCGGAACAGATCTCCGCCGCAAACGTTTGGATCGACGACGGACCTCTGCAACTCCGGCGCCGGCTCGATCG
>JAYMTA010006213.1:0-10615 GCA_036897625.1 Pelargonium cotyledonis | reverse complement strand
CCTAGCTCCTTCCATTTCTCTGGATTTAGTGGAATGAGCTGCACCAAGGGTTTTAATTGACCCATCGAACTAGAAGAGAAAGCAAGGAGGCGACGAATCGTTCTCTGGTAAGTAGATCTGCATTTCTCCAGTTTTTGACCCTGTTTTCTCATAACCCGTGCGAAATTTTCCTACATTTTTTCCCTGAAAACAAACAATGTTTATGGGAAGTTTCGGGTGGTGTAATTGCGATTTTAAAACCCGAACTTGCGAGTTTTTGGCTGCAGCTGTAGTACTGTTAACGAGTTAGCAACAGTTCTGGATCGTAGTTTGTGAAGAAGACATTGTTTTTGGGTTCTGTTTGAATTTCTGAATTTTGCTGTAATTTTATAGTTTTTTTTTTGGTTGATAAATTTTACTGTATATATGTTGATTGCTGTATGTAGTGAAAAGAAAGCTTAGCTGAATTTGTTGTGGATGTATGATATTTTCTGCAATGAAGAGTGTTTGTAGAGTGAGGGACTGAGGGTTGATGAATTTGTGATGGTTTTGTCTTTCATATAATGTTATTTTACATAGGTGTATTTGGCTTGTGGGGCATACACTGTTGTAGTTCATTATTTGCAGGTGAATCATGTAGTGTTTGTTATCATTTAGGAGCTCGATTTGATTTAGCTGAAACCGGGTAGTTACTATTGTTGAGTTAGAAACTGAAACTATTTAGCCTTCAATTCTAGAAGGGAATTGGGTTTAGATTAGAAGAAGACATTGTTGTTGGGTTATGTTTGATTTTCTGATATCACTGCTATTTTTTTTTAATATTTTTTTATTATTATTTGAATGTGTTTTCATAATATTTAATATGTATACATATATTTATATATGATGTTGATGTATAGAATGAAAGGAAAGATGTATCTGAGTTTGTTGTTGAAGTATGATTCATCATGGAATGATGAGTGTCTTGTAGAGGGAGGGACGAGGAATTTGTAAAGCTTGTGTATTTCAGATATTGGTCTCTTACGCAGGTGTCTGTTATATTTGACTCACAAATATTGTCTAATGCAGTTTTTCGTACACGGTAATGTAGACAAGTATGTTTTTGTCTAGTAAAATGTGTTCTGTCTGTTATTATTTATGTGCTCACTTTGATTTAGGTCAAACCAGGATGTTACTTGTATAGAATTTTGTGCCAATTTTGTTTTATCCTTTTATCATGCCATTGGAGTGAAATGTTATTTGCTAGTAATTTGTGTTGCCCCTGTATTCATCTATGTTATCTGATACCATGATGTTACTTTTGTAGAGTTTTGTTCTTTCTCTCTTTTTTTATTTTCATGCCATTGGAGCGAAATGTCGAGCTACTCGGGAAAAGGAGCACCCTTAAATGGGTCTGTCTATGTATGTAATTTGCCCTATGGGACTGATGAGGATATGTTGGCCGAATATTTTGGCACTATTGGGTTGCTAAAGGTAGGCAATCTTACCAGGTACTTTTTGAACTTACATTTGGTTATTGTGTAACCATGCTTTGGAATGATCGAATATACGTGCCTAAGAATTCTCATTTGTTTCCTGTGTTTGTTTATGTTCATGGTGCACACCTGACAGAAAGATAAGCGAACTGGTCGCCCAAAAATATGGTTATACCATGATAAAGTTACGAATGAGCCAAAAGGAGATGCCACAGTTACATATGAGGATCCTCATGCTGCATTAGCAGCTGTTGAGTGGTTCAACAACAAGGATTTTCATGGTAGTATAATTGGGGTCTTCATAGCTGAGTCTAAAAACAAAGATGACCCACCATATACCTCTAACATGGTAGAAGATCCTATTGCTACTGTTACTGCTACTGCTGATATTGGAGGACTGGAGGAAATTGATAATGACGTGAATGGGGATGGTGGAAAAGGACGAGGTCGTGGTGATGCTCCTGGAAAAGCATGGCAACAAGATGGAGATTGGATGTGTCCGAATACAAGGTCTGTGATGTGAGATTGGTGAGCAGCTCTTTTCTTGCTCTTTTGTGCCCTTAGTTTTAGTTTTTTTTTTCTTCTTTCATGGACATGGCTACTCATTATCTATTTGTTAGCAGTTGTGGCAATGTAAATTTTGCATTTCGTGGTGTTTGCAACCGCTGCGGAAGTGCTCGGCCGGCTGGGGCCTCAGGTGGTGGTGGTGGGGCTGGTGGTCGGGGTAGGGGTCGTGGCGCCCCAGATTCTGGAGGCCGTGGAGCTGGCGCTCATGCAGGACTTTTTGGTCCCAATGACTGGTCTTGTCCTATGTAGGGAAATAACATTTTCTCTTTTACCAATACAGTTCTTATTGTATTAATGTACTCCTATTGCACATCTCTTTCTCATCAAGTCATTAGTATCTTTAGGATCGGTTTTACTATTTTGTTATCCTCTTGAATTTTAATGGTCTAATCTAATAGTCGAAGTCGTCGTGTAACATTGGAGTATGGTGGTGCTTTACATTAGATTATAGCTTAAGTTAGGATCTATTCTTTGGATTTCAGTAAGGCTGTGCGGGCTAGGTTGCTTGACCCGCCTTGAAAAGCAATCGGGGCTATTATATGCAACTTTTATATCACTAGGGTTCGGATCCAATATCTATTTCTAGGCTATTTGCATCTTTTATATCAATTCATCACAAGTAGGGAAGTAGTAACAGTTATTAATTTGATGTTAATATGCAGTTTGATGCTTTTATATTGATATTAGGATCTGAGAAGGTTTTTTTAATGAAACTTTTATTTATTTGAGCTTCTCAAATAGATTTTTGAATTTCATTATCTGAAAAGTTCTGTGCTACCTGAACTAGGTTCTACGGGTTTGGGTGTGGGTCGGAGTTTGGATGCCTACGGGTTTGGGTCCAAACTCTAGTTGATGTGCTTATAGTACTATACCTTGAATACGATGTCAATTAGATTGCCATTTTGTTCTGCATCTAATGCACTTCTCTGTCAAGCTAAATTTGCTCAGAGTAGCTACTTAAGGATTTAAAAACTGTGTTACAGTAGGGCTATATATAAGTGCATATTCTCATTTACTTGAGTTGCTCGTTTGCTTTTGCCGTGTCAGGTGTGCAAATATCAATTGGGCGAAGCGTACAAAGTGCAACATTTGCAATACCAATAAACCTGGTCACAATGACGCTGGTGTGAGGTACTGCATGTTATGAATACTCCAATTGAGTTGCAAAGCTAGACATGTCTCTGTTATAAGATTCGTTCATTGTTTCATATTTGCTAATTAGTACTTGGCTATGCAAGCATTGCCTTTCTCTTTCATGTGTTGATATTTTCATATCTTGACATGCTCCTTTCCCTCTAATGGCTAATGCATTTATCACCTAAACATGGTTTCTTTGTGATCTTCTCATAGAAGAAAATGAGAAAAAAAAAAACCCGGAGTAAGTAGAGTTGGCAGTTTGAGTTTTGGGCTGAATTAGCCTAAGCCAACCCGACCCACAACCCACAACCGCAGGAGGTGCGAGTTGTCCAACCTGATATGGGCTTTTCCCATGGTAAATCCAACCTGAAGGCTTATAGGGTCTATTTTATGTGATCTCAATCCACAAAAATGTGATTTAGGAGTAAGTTGTGCATTGAAAACGCTAATTCATTTTTCCTCTCCCTCTTTATCTCTTTCAGTGTTTTACAACTTTGATCCTGGTGATTTCTTAATTTGATTGGGAAGCTACTAAAAAAATTGCAATATTGAAAATTTACATACCGGAACAATAAAATAGGTTGTTTTCTTACAAAGATGATTTCACATGTAAGCTTGATTATATATCTCCTATAATCTGATTTCTGATAGAGTCAGTGCTTTCCTTTTTGTACCTGTAAATAAGATCTGATATTTGTAATTCGTGTAAATTCAACGGAACACAAATCCATTACCTTTAGAATTATTACTTTCCTTTCTTTTCAATCTTGTATGTCCTATAGTTATAAGTGTGTTTTGATGCTTTGGCCTCCGGCATTGTGTGATCAATACTATTTTGCTTTGGCTTATTGTATTTTTTAAACAGAGGAGGCCGTGGTGGAGGATACAAAGAGCTTGATGAAGAAGAGCTAGAGGAGACTAAGCGACGCAGAAGAGAGGCTGAAGAAGTAAGATTTACTTGCAGTAGCATTGTGTGAATTTATATTTTCTGATTTAACCGTGTTTCCTTATCCATGGCAGGATGATGGCGAGCTGTATGATGAGTTTGGCAATCTCAAGAAAAAGTTCCGTGCAAAAACACACCAAGCTGAAGTAACTCGGGTGCTTCCAGGTTCTGGGCGTGCAGGATGGGAAGTTGAAGAACTAGGTATCATGTTTATTTGTCATTTGTGTATATGAAATACCATCTAAATGGGCTTCTGAACCATCAGGACTTATCAACTTGGTCCCTGAACTAATTTTATGCCAAAATGGTCCCAATGTAGTGCGGCTATCTTTTTGGTTAGTTATGTTGACGTGACATTAAAACTAGGACATTTAATCGTTCAACTGAAATAATTTTATGCTAAAATGGTCCCAACGTAGTGCGGTTATCTTTTTGGTTAATTTTATGATAAACCTCTCATTTAATCGTTCAAATAATGAGACGCCATGTTAACGCTGACAATACAAGTCTCGATAATTCATGGACTATTTTGGTAGTTTTTATTTTTTATTATTTTTATTTTTGTATACACCACTCACACAAGCATTTTAATCTATCCTTGTTATTTTTTCAAACATGCTGCTAATTTGTGACATGACACGGGCGGGTCTAGAGTTTAATGTGCCAATACCAAGTTGGATTGGACCGGGAATCACTTAATTGCATGCTTCCTTGACTTTGCAAGATAGCCTTTATTATACGGCTATATATTGTGCCATAATGTTACTGTTGCATGTTTTTAAGTAGTTTATGTTCACATATCATAACGTAGTTCTACAAAAGCAAATAAAATTAAGGGCAATATATTTCTGTACCACTTGAATGTTCATTTTTTGTTTCAGTCCCTATTATTGTTTTTTTATTTATTATAAATTTTAACCCCTGTACTGAACGAAGTTATTGTTTTACACCCCCTATTAAGATTCCGACGCCAAGACGCTGAATTTTAGATTTTCTTTTTCTTTTTGCTAGTATCTCTACCTTTCTTCCCCTTCCAATTTATTTAGTTCTAACTCCTGGTTTTCTTCATCATTTTTTTTTCTCAAACTTTTGCTTTAGCACAAGTAACTTGCCTCTAACAACAGCAAAACTACCTTTTAGTGGCCTTAATTTGGAAAATTTGAATTATTCATGGCTAGAATTTTGTTAGGGGTGTATTTTACTACAATTTCGCTCAGTCCAGACTCCAGAATTTACAAAACTGTAAAAAAAAAAAAAAAAGATTAGAAACTAACTATAAGAAAATGACAATCCAAGAGCTGCAGAAGTATTTTACTCTAAAGTCAATTGTGTTCTGAACAGTTGTTTCTGCAATCTAGATTATTTACTTTGTTAGCAAACACATGGCAGGTGTAATCGACAGAGACGAGAGAGAGAGAAGCAGGGACAGAGGAAGGGATCGAGATGAAAGGGGCAATAGTAGAAACAGAGAACGAGATGATAGGCGGAGGAGTCGAAGCAGAGAGAGGGATAGGGGTAAAGATCGAGACCGAGACCGAGATTATGATCGAGATAGAGAATACGGAAGGGACAGGGATCGTGATAGGGAGAGGAGCAGGTATCGTTACTAAGTATGTTAACTTGATTCGGTTCCTTTGATGTGATGTGCATGAAACTATGGATGTTTTGGTCCACATTAGAACAACATTGGTGTTTGATTTTTAAGTTAAATTTTGGTGGCTTTTGCTTTTCCAATGAGTACAATTGAGATCTTTTCTACTCCTTTTGTGTACTTTTGAGTGTTCGCACTTCACATGTCTTGGATTCATTGAAACTTCCATTTTATTTTTTTTATCTCGTGAATGTATCATACTTTGGGACTTTGAATTGTGATTAGGGTTTGGGTGGTAATGTTGCATACACAGAATTTTTTTCATATCCTGTAATGGAGGGGGAGTTTTGTGCTCTAGGCCATTCTTTTAATTGAGCATACATTTTGGACGTAAATAGAACAGTTGCGTAGTATAGAGTAATGATGTCCTTTATCTGAGCATACTTTTGGAACTTCAATATATTATTTTGGTTTGGATGAGGTTTTATCGATTTGGGGAATTATGTTGGCCCCATGTGTTTGACTACTGAATTGTTTGATTCAAACATGGTTTGCAACTTTGCATGAGACTTTTACTGATTTTTATTGAGATTTGGGTTTGGGTGGTAACGTTGCATACATGAATAAACTTTTTCATACCCCACAATGGTGCGGTAGTATTGTGTACTGGGCTGATATTTTATTTGAGCATACTTTTCAGACTTTATTAGAGTAGTTTGCCCAGTATAGAGCAATGTCTTAAAGATGAGGCCGGAGGTAAAATCTTTTGACTATTGAATTGTTTGATTCAGACTTGGTTTGATGAGGTTTTACGGATTTCTACTGAGATTAGGGTTTGGGTGGCAACGTTGATTACATCGGTTTGACTATTGAATTGTTTGCTTTAAACATAGTTTGGATGATGTCTTACCGATTTTCATCGAGATTAGGGTTCGGATGGTAAGGTTCGTATCCCGCAATGGAGGGAGTTTTGTCCATTGGGTCTTTCTTTTATTTGAGCATGCTTTTGGGACTTGAATAGATTAGTTATCTAGTATGGAGCAATGTTTTAAAGATTAGACCGGAGGTGAAAACGGTTTGACTTCTGAATTATTTGATTCTTTATGGTTTGGGTTGTAACATTGTGTACATTGGTTTGACTAGCTACTTGTCTGATTCGAAATTGGTTTTTACTGATTATTGGGATTATGGTTCGCAAGTTAATTGGGTCAAATATGTCAATGTAATCTTTGGTATGGCATGGGTCAATAATGGTTCGACTGGTCAACTCGGAAGGTGTTAACGATTTAAACCAATTAATACGCTTGGCCAAACTTGGTTGGACCATGACTCGTTTGAGCCCGACTCCATTTTTGCAAAAATGATCGCCAACATTATTATTAATGTTTTAGTTTGATTTATAAACTATTCATCAAATTCCAATTTAAATTTTCAATTATGTTAATTTGTTTCAAATTAAATTAATGTAAGGTCTACAATATCATCAAAACAAGCTGACGTTGCGGAAAATGAACACGCGGTGATGACGCTGATATGGTACTCTAACAACAAAGCTACATCCTGCGTGGCAAGAGACATAAATATGACAATTTTCGACCCGCACTTGAACAAATCTGGTCTAAAATCCGAATTGTCACACGTACTAGGCTTGGGTTGAGAATACCAAGTTGACGCCGTTTGCGCGAAGCGCACGCCCGTTCTACTTCTTGAGACCACAACGCAGCGTTTCACGTAATGGTCAGGTCTTGTCTTCTCCAAATTCACAATCCACCGTTGACGCCATTTGAAATGGGTCAGTATCGGCTCTACTCCCCGCCTCTGCGCCGATCCATGGGTCTCCTCCGCCGCACCCCTCACGTGAATCGTACGCGCCGCGGAAATCGCCACATCCGGGACAGCGTTTGGCAGCTCTCTCCAGTAAAGAAACTTTAAAAACAGTGGCTGTCACTAAAACACTGAGAAAACAATCAACACACAGTGACAGTGACACTCACAAATTCAAATATCAAACAAAGCTATGGTGATGATAAGATAGCTGGGCCATGGCATCATTTGTATTTCCATAACTTGTTTTGATCTACAATCTGTTACTACAGACTGCAGAGAGAGAGAGATAGTAGTTCAAGGTATGTGTTTACAACTGGCTTAATTTATTTACTTCTATATTTAGAAGCTTAGCCAATTAATCCATGTCAATAGTGATGCCACCTCGGCACCTCATTAATTAACACTCATACCCGTCTCAATGAACTTGTCAGTGGAACCGCAGAGCACTCGCCCGGATCAATTAATCCATGCCAATAGTGATGCCACCTCGGCACCTTATTAATTAACACTCATATCCGTCCTAATGAATTTGTCAGTGGAACCGCAGAGCACTCTCCCGGATCAATTATTTTGTGTTTTGGCTGAGATTTCGGGCACTCTTTATTTGTCATGATAGTGTGCTTGTCTTTGTTTCAATTTGGCTACTACAAATATAGCTGTCAGGATTCAGGTATGTTCCATTACCACAATTTCTTCCTGGTTACCACAAGTAATTCAATTTTAATTTTTGAAAAATGATTTTATGGATCCAAAATAGTGGGATTGGGATTTGGGATGGATTAACAAAATTGGCAAATTCATATTTGTATGGAAATTACTTTCTGTTCTTGAATTACTTCCTGTATGTTAGCTCTTAGTCTACTTTTTAATGATTAAACCTGGAGCTCACAATTTGTACTTGTACCGCTGGCACCCAAAACCTGATCCATTTTTATCGTTGGTTCGGGTTGCATAAAATAGATCCAATAATTTTAAGATTGGGTTGGGCAATCCTCATGGAACCACACAATTTACATAGAATCTTAATTTCGACCTGAAACCTGTGCCCCTTTTGGATTCGAGTTAGATGTTTACAACCCAAACCCGAAACATTGATCGGAACTTGACCCGAAACACGAATTGCCAGCTCTAATTGAACCCTTATACTTGACAGTGTTTTTGACTTAAGGATTTTTGTCAGATCTGGTTTACGAACTATGCTCTAATATTTAAAGAATAAAGATTTTTTTGGTACCCAAACTTTGACCGAATACCCAATTTAGTATTCAAACTTTTATTGTGTCCAATTAAGTACCCTGACTATTATTTCCAACCTAATTGAGTACATGCACTATTATTTCAAATCCAATGTGATGTCTGCCGTTACCTCCTGTCAATTTGCCACTTAAGTGGCGCTAAAGTGGACAATTTTATGCCTCGCTGGAAAAATTGATGCGCACGTGGACAAAATAGGCATATGCTGACGTGGGTGATGACATGTAATTTTGGCTGCTGATGTGTTCATTTTGAATTAAGTTAATTAGAATTAAATACAAATTAACATGTGTCATAATTTGATTGGTCCATGCATTATTTTATGATATATTATTACCATTTTACCCTTCAAATTATTCCATTTACACACTTTTACTCTCTTTCGTAATGGAACATTCTCGCGCTTCTCCGGTAAGGCCTGTGCAACACCGTTCGCCGAGAAACCTCCTCGCCTTCTCCGACAAGGCCAGTCCGCCGCCACCGTCGCCTTGAAGCTTGAAAGTCACTTGCAGACTTAGAAATGACCAAAAGAGCATAATTTTTAGATATGGATTTTTTGAAGCTTTAGAACTTTTGATCTGGAATTTTTAAAGGCAACATTTTAAACAAAATAAAGATCATACATCTCCGTCGACCGGAGAAGCTCCTCGGCCTCACCATGCTCGACGGGATTGGCGGTGTTGAGGGCATACATCTCCGTCCAGCTGCCGACGAGATATATTCATCGTCTCGGTCCAGCGATGAGCAAGAGAGTAAGATGAAGCAGTAACCGATTCCCGAAACCAAGAATATAAGAACTCTACTCTATCATGATACTCAATCAAACACAAATTACAACTAAATTGAAAATTTTCCTTAAGAACATCCAACAAATCACCATAACCCAGAAATATTTCAACTGAT
This sequence comes from Pelargonium cotyledonis, assembly GCA_036897625.1. Classification (NCBI taxonomy): domain Eukaryota; kingdom Viridiplantae; phylum Streptophyta; class Magnoliopsida; order Geraniales; family Geraniaceae; genus Pelargonium; species Pelargonium cotyledonis. Next base: position 936 of record JAYMTA010006213.1, on the reverse strand, counting down.
GAGTGCTAAATTATACACCCAGTACATGAATCTCAGCAGAAAAATATGAATTTTAAGTACAAAAATCACACAATTGTAAACAACATCAGAATCCAAAACAACCCCAAACAAAACGATGTGAATCTCGTATTCAAGCTCTGCTCCCAACGAACCCTCATAATCAGATTTGGGGCGGAATCAGAGTCGACTTACGAGGGCCGTTGTTTCCGGACAACGGCTTCTCCGGCGTTCGAGGGCAGATCTGGGGAGTTCGAGTAGCTCCGACGTTTGAGAGCAGATCGGCGGTGGCGGTCCGACAACAATCTCCCGACAACGGCTTCTTTGGCTTTCGAGAATATATTTGGTATGAGGCTGCGAGCAGAGGGCTGATGGTGGCATCGGGGGCACAAATCCGCCGGTAGTGTTCAATGTTCATATGGAATAAGAAGAGGAACACACAGTGTTCAGATGGAAGAAGAAGAGGAGCGTGAGTGGCAGGAGAGAGAGAAAAAGAGGTAAAAAAGAGAAAAATAGAAAAACAAAAAAAGATAAGTATTTTTTATTCTTAATTCTACTCAATTCCACGTCAGATAGGAACACGGGCCATTGGATGCCACGTGTATGCCACTTATACAAACCGTCCAACTCAGTATGCCATGTCAGCAATTAACGGTGAAACTGACGGAATTGGACGGTGGGTACCCAATTGAGTATAAAATAATAGTCTGGGTACTAGTTGGGCACAATAAAACTTTGGGTATCAAATTGAGTATTCGGTGAAAGTTTGGATACTTAAAAAAACCTTTATCACAATATTTAAAATGATACATAAATCTTCATTTTACTCAAATTAGTACACCATCAATCTTGCGTGCAACAACACCCTTAATCAATCGTGAGTGTTTTTAGGCTCAACACGAACATGACATAATTGAAAAATAATGAGCCCAACACGCT
>JAYMTA010006212.1:0-10615 GCA_036897625.1 Pelargonium cotyledonis | reverse complement strand
AGAAACCAGACGGTAATGATGGGCTTGTTAAGAGGGATAAGATTGCTTTCTTTGATAAGAAGTGTTCAAAAGTGGCAGAACATATATATCTTGGTGGTGACGCGGTTGCGAGAGATAGGGATATACTTAAACAGAATAACATTACCCATGTCCTAAACTGTGTGGGTTTTGTGTGCCCTGAATACTTCAAAGCTGATTTTGTGTACAGAACTTTGTGGTTGCAGGATAGACCTTCCGAGGATATTACTAGTATTTTATATGATGTATTTGACTACTTTGAGGATGTTAGGGAACAAGGTGGGAAGGTATTTGTTCATTGTTTCCAAGGAGTTTCTCGATCAACATCATTGGTTATTGCTTATCTTATGTGGAGGGAAGGACAGAGTTTTGATGATGCCTTTCAGAATGTGAAGGCAGCCAGAGGGATTGCCGACCCTAATATGGGTTTTGCTTGCCAGTTATTGCAATGCCAAAAGAGGGTCCTTTCTTTCCCTCTCAGCCCGAGTTCATTATTGAGGATGTATAGAATTGCCCCACACTCACCGTATGATCCATTGCATTTGGTGCCAAAAATGTTAAATGATATTTCCCCATCTGCATTGGATTCTAGAGGCGCATTTATTATTCATTTACCATCTGCAATATATGTCTGGATTGGCAAGAATTGTGAGGCTATTATGGAAAGAGATGCCAGAGGAGCTGTTTGTCAGATTGTCCGGTATGAAAAAGTGCAAGGGCGGATAATGATGATAAAGGAAGGCGAAGAACCGGCTTATTTTTGGGATTCCTTTTCTAACATTTCACCTTTGTTTGATAGAACTGGCAGTAAAGTGGAAGTTGGGGTACCAGTTGTTATGATATGCCCTGGTGAGAGAAAAGTTAACTCTTATAACCTCGATTTTGAGGTTTTCCAGAAAGCTGTTCGGGGTGGCTATGTTCCTCCATTTGCATCGTCGGAGAATGGACAGGAAACTTGCCTTCCTTGTAGAGTAAGTAGCTGGAGTATACAAAGGCGTAAGTTTGCCTCTGGATACTTGAAGGAGTTCATCTCAGCACCCAAGCTATCTTTCTTCTCAAGGGTCTACTCAGATTCTAGGATGGTAGTACATCCATGCACTAATACGTCCTCACCTTCATCATTATTGTCATCATCTTCTTCGTCTTCCTCTTCTTCACCTCTTTATCTCTCCCCATATTCTATCTCTTCTGATTCAAGTACTGCCTCTAAGAATTTTTCCAAATCCTCACTGGATTCTCCCTTGGCAAGTTCTTGTTCTCTTTCAGCATGTTCAACCTTGTCCAACTTGTCTCTCTCATCAAACCTTTCGTCTCTGCCCAGACCCATTGCTCCAGAAACTTTTGGTGCCAGTAAGACTTTGCAGCCATTTTCTCAAGCAGCTTCATCTCCTTCTAAAATATGCTTGCCTTCCCTCGCAGAGCGAAGAGGTAGCTTGTCAAAGTCTCTGAAGTTGCCAGTGATTTGTGATGATATAAGGGTGGTAAATAGCTCCTCCTGTTCTCTGGCCAGTCAAGAAGATGATTTCAGAATGAACAACGATGTTTGCTGCTTATCTGAACCAGATTGTATAAGAATTGTCTTAGGATCTAATGACAGTACCAAGAATGGGAAAAGAAGTTCTATTCGAGAGTGTAAATTAAATATATCTCTTGGTAGAGTAGTTAGTGCTGACTCAAGTCACAGGGAAGCTGATTTTGTTAATCAAAATGGTGAGTTGTGGAGAAATTGTCCTATAGGAGAAGACCTGAGGTCCACTGTCTCAAATACAAATGAGGAGAGTAGTTCATTACCTTGTAACATAATGCAACCGTTAGTATGTCGCTGGCCTAGTTTAGAAAGTATTGCAACTTTTGCTGGAAAGGATCTGGATTCTAAAGCTGCTTTCGCTATTTTTCATCAGAGTACAATTTTAGGCAATAATGAGGACTGGGTTCTTTACTTTTGGGTAGGAAGGTCTTTCAATGAAGACAACAACATTCAGGCAGATAGCAGCAGGGAGTTAATTGGACTTCAGGAGATAGACTGGAATCGAGTTGGTTCCAAGGTTCTTATACAAATGCATCTGCCAAGGGAAACAAACATCAAGGTATGGGATCTATATTGGAATGTGTTCGACAGTCCAAGTATTATGTGGTTTTATTGTTTCATTCTTAATACAGCTAGGTATATATAAAATATAGTCTGGATAGAATTCCTAATTTTGGACTTAGGAAAAAAGTTGGACATTTTGTAATTCAGATATTCCACACATTGAGCTTTAGGTTTCAAGTCATGTAAAACTCGAAAATTAGTCAGATATATTTGAATAAATAGACCTTATGTGTTTTAAATATAGATATGAAATTTGTTATTGTATAGTTGCTAGATATTTTGCCTTTGGAGAGATGGTAGCTAAATTGACACATGCATGTTAACTTTGTTCAGAAAATTTAAATTAATTGATATAATTGAATGTATTAATTTATATCAAGGACCATCTTCGTCAAACTGAAACTTCATATATGTTAGTGGTTGTGATCATCAGTTTAAAACTTACAATAAAAGTTGCTTACCTTTTTCCTTTGCCAACTGGTCTAATGGTCTTGCTTATACAGTAATAAAAGTTAGTCATGGAGAAATGATCTCATGGATTGGTCACACCGTAAATTGGGGTCTTGCCTTCTGAAATCTTGTCTCTGTGGAAGAAATATGCGACTGCTAGGATACTTATAGGTGGAAAGATAACACTAGAACTGGCTAGATAGAATATACGTGACAATTGGTTGACAATAAATTACTGATCTTCCTATTTTATCCACCAACCAATTATTCTCATGCTAAGTTCGAGGAGCCAACTCTCCATTTGATTGGGATATCTTTTGTGAATGAGTGATTAAATGTATTGGTTTCAAAATCCTGTAATTTTGTTTGTGCCAATTTTTACTTAGTCAAAGAAGCAAAATTAATTGATTAGAAGGGTTCAAGTTATACTTACTAATATTTCCTGGCTTTCTGCTTATGTTCATTTATTGTATATTTATTGGTTCAAATAATGCACTATCATTTATTTTGGTTAATGCAGTTGAGGAGAGCGTGTATAATTGAATAAATGACTACCCCGTTTTAGATATGTGCTTGCATCGTTGACCGTTTTCTTTATCTTTAGAGATGATATCTGCTTCAATAAAATTACAGAGTTCTTTATAATATAAAATAATTTTTCTGCACGAGTGACAAATTGATGTATATTTATGGTAATCTTAATTTTCTTTTTTCTGTTTGGTCCTCTTAATATGGAAAATTTTGCACGGAATGAGAGGTTCAATTGTACATATGCAAGGAAACTTGGTTGTTTCCTGATAATTTTGCAGTGGGTTTCTTTTCTGTATCCATAGTTTTTATTGCTACTTTCCCACAATGAAGAGTCATTACTCATCTGCAAGCCACCTCCCATTTCTATCTGATGTTCCGGAGGGGACGTAAGTGATTATCTCTTAAGGTGAATAACAGTCAATCTAGAACACATGTAAGATTTAGTGGTTGAGCGATAAAATTAACGGGGGAGTGTTTAAACTTTTCAGTTGCTTTGGGTCATATTTTCAGTTATAGGTTGCATACGTATCATCTTTTCGTGTCATTCCATTATCAGTTTTATTCTTTTGACTTTGTGCTAATTGAAGTGGTGTCTTGCGGCCTTTCTAAATTTTTTAGTATTAAATTCTGGTTTTGAATAGGTGATTAAAGAAGGTGAAGAATCAGAAGAATTTGCTGTGTTATTGAATTCCTTGTAGTGCTGCTGCCTTTAAAGTGCAACTTTGGAATGAAATAGCTTGAGTTATTCTTCTTTCTGTTTCTCTGGCTTGTTGGACTTGCAAGCATCAAATCGAGCTTCCCTGGCAATAATCTGTGAGGTAATGTACTACTGACCAAGTCATCATTCAATTAGTTAGTTAGTTAGTTACAACTCTAGTGGAAGGAAAATGGTTATAGGTGTCCAAGCTCACTGTTATTTTGTTTTATGTTTGTTTATATCGTAATACGGTTGACAGGCTTCCCATGGATATAAATTTTAATTAATGGAAATCATAATTTGTCAGTTATCACTTATCAGAGAAGCTGATGTACCCTGATTTCTCCATTGACTGGCATTGTGCTAATTGCTAAATGGTCTCTTCTGGATAACTTGTTGGCATTTAGTGTGAAAGGGATGTCTCCGAGTTGAAAATTTGAAGGTGTTACTCGTCTATGTATCGAGAATCCTTTGATTACAAGTAATCTTATGTCATATGACTCACATCATGCTTCCATACAAGTGCTTAGGCTGACATCTTAGTCAAACTCATATCTGAAACAACGATCCCATCTAATTTGAAAGATGATTCGAGTTTGACCAAGATGTTATATAGTTCTTGGTCCCGAAAGATGAATACCATCTCATTCTATTTCCTTGATGAAAATAGCTAGTATACGAAAAAGCAAGATAATATAGCAGTAGCTTTGTAGTATTGTTGATTAAAATAGGTGTTTTACCAACAAGAAAATTCAAGTTGAAATTATTGTTGTATGGTTCTCTTCTTGCATGATATTCATATTTGGGGCTGCAGGGTGCTTCTAGGCAAGATGAGGTTGTTTTCCGGGTTGTATTGTACAGTTCAGGTACATTTTATAGGTGAAAATCATTCTTCTGTCTCGTCCTGTGTATTCACAATTAGTCTAAACCATTTTTTTAAACCATATTCAGGACAATTAAGTAAACTTTCAATCTTCTTTGTAAATTTGTAATTGTCTTTTATTCAAAGACATGTTAGTATCTGTATCTAAATCTACATTCATTCGACAAAATTAAATGTTGACATTTCTTCTAATGTTTGTTCTTTAATTGATACAAGGAGTAGAGTGACTTTCTAGGTTTGCTCATGTTCCTTCTCCTGTGACTTTTTTATTATGTTACATATAAATCAGAGTGCTCGGTGAGTGTACAGGTATGATTTTGTTACTTTGAATAGTAATCAAAATCATATGTGGATATGTAATAGTTCAAAATTTGTTCGTTTTACGTTTGCCCCAAAATGCTTTTGTTCCTTGGAGAAGGATCCGAGACAACATAGGCGTAAGAAGGGAAGGAGCATGAAGGGAGCTCACAAGCTTGACATTTGCAAGGCCTGTGATTGGGGTTTCTGAGATTTTATGTTAAATATGATGAAGGCTCAAAGGTTTATTTGAGAAATTGTGTTCCTTGATTTTTCCAATACGTATCTACTGCTTCATTTTCAGTTTTGGTCAATGGCAGAGACGGTAGGAACTTCAAACCATCGAGAGGTTTTAGATGACAAGGCGATCCTCTCTCCCCGTATTTGTTCCTCTTGTGCCCGGAAGGGTTCTCAAGGATGTTGGAGAAAGTTGCAGAGTCTAAGCAGATTCCATATCGGGTGGATCACAATTGGTGAGATGGTAAGTGTTGGGAACAAAAGCTTAGTGAAGGATGTTAAGGTTTTATTTGGCTGTTGTTTTAATGTAAATAGTTTACTTTTAGCAAGTAGAAACTGATTTGAGTAGCACATAATTGTCTGATTTTGGTAGGAAGTGTACTACTACAAAGTTGTGAATGGATGTTATGTTTAACTTTTGAACTTCCATTGATGTTAATACATAAACTTTAAAATTTTTGCCAAAAAAAAAAAAAAAATGAAGTCCCTTTCTCAGTTTAAAAAGAAGCATTGATGGAAGCTTTCAAGCCCGGAACCACAATAGAAAAGTTCATTTCCAAGCCTGGAACCACGAAAGCTTTTCGTATTCTCTAAATCTGAAACCTCAAAAATCCCACAAAACTCTCCACTGAAGTCCAAGCCCCGGAGTCCTAAAAGAACTCAACTGTAAACAAATGTGAATGTTTGTGAGTTCATCCCATTGTCGTGACCCAACGACAAACAAGCGTGAAGGACTTCATGCATTCGGCCCCTTGCCATGGCCTTTGGACCGTTTGTCGTCACCCTCCAGTGAAAGCTCACTTTGAACAGGTGTGAAGGAACTCGTGCATTCGTTCAGTTCCTTGGCCTTGGCCTTGGCCCCTAGCCAACCTCCATGCATTCGCACACTCCTTGTCATTCTAGTCATCCAATGCGCCTAAACTATTGTTGTGTCACTTGTGTGTGGATATAACCTCCTACGAATAATTGCACTACGGAGAAACCAACTCCAAATAGCTCAACCTCAAAACATTGGGTACTGGAGAGCCCGTCCCTAAAGATCCTAACTCCCTAGAACTCAACTACGGAGAGCTCCTTTCCACTCCTCATTACTTATCTTCCACAAGGAGTTTCAATCCTTTCAAGAAGAAGCTCAACACTAACTAGTTAATTAGCACACCATATGAAGAGCTTCTCGCCCCTCATGCATAAACAAAAGAGGACAATTTTTATTATACCATTAACTAATTAATTAGGCCAAATCATTGAGATTAGGGACTCACATTCACATATTTCTCTTGCACATCTTACCATCGATAAAATTTGAAATGGTTTGCTTTGTGCTTGTAAGATGTAACTTAACTGAACTTTCGTTGGAAAAATTTAATGTTTCTACTCATCCGGGCAAATCCCATGGCTTGGCCCATAAGAGAAGCAACTAGGGCTGTCCATTTGGGCTGACCCGGTCTCTAAACAGTGGCCCCGCACCCGGACCAATTATTTCCGGGTCATAGACAGGACCAGACCACAAACCAATGACCCTTTTTTTAAATTCCCAAATACTACCCAAATAAAATCTTATTTCATATTGAGCCAAACCCTACCCAAATACGAGCCATAAGGCTCGTCGATTCTCATATTTGCAAAAATGAATGGGAAATGGGTTTCTTCAAGAGGAGATCAAGAATCCGAGATCTGAAACTTGTGTCTTTATTCTTGAAGCTGAAAAAAATGGAGCCGTCTTCTTTTTCTTTTTCATTAAGGATAAATATGTAACTTACCATATATATTTAATAAATGTAATCAGTAATCCGGGTCCGACCCGGACAGGAATCGGGTCGGTCCTGGTGAAAAATGGACTGCCTTGTAATATTGGTGTTTTTCAGGGACTATATATACATAACTAACACATCTTATATCTTCCTCAGTCCAAGCAAAACCCTAACTCTCTGTAGTAGCAGCAGCCGCGTCGTCTCTAGGGTTTGTCTCTCCCAATCTCTCTTATTTTCTTCATCTTCTCCTGAATATTCCATTTCTCTATGATTCATCTCTACATTGTTTGATATTCTCTGTTTTTTCGCTCTGAATCTCACCGTTTTGCTTCGCACACACAAACCCTAGCACATCACAGAATCGGTTGGTAAGCTTGGGTCTAGCAATTTTGAACCTTAATTTTAGGTTATGGAAATTAATCCAGGCTTTCTTATGAATATAGGCATTTACTGGAAACAAAATTAGATAGAATGGACTCAAAATTAGATGGAATGGACTCTTTTTAACTACAACTCTTTGTTTTCCCTAAAAATTATAGCCAGTCAAAATTATGAGGTCCAACTTCTTTCAGACTCTGAAAAGTATGTGTATAGTATACAGGATTTTATTTCAGAAGGGTTCTTGTAGATTCTAAAATTCTAAGTCTCCTTAATCCCGTTATTTTTTCTATAAACTTAATTACATATATGGTAAATTGCAGAATAGGGCACGTGGCCCGTGGCTGGAGTAAACATTTACATGTTTATACCATAGCCTTTGGATATCCTTGTACTTAATTATAGTCTGGAATTCAAATTACCCTATGAGAGTAGCTCACTTAGGGTGCTGCCATTTTCTTGCCAAACTACTTCCTTGCAACCGGATTTCCTTAAAATACTAACTACAAAAACTCTCGTGAAACTTGTTGTTCTAAAAGTTTTCACTCTTGGATTACAAATTATATATTTCATTGATTTGCTCTATTTATAGTGATTATTTTGCTGCAAAACGCTAGATCTTTACTGTAAATTATATTGTTTCTCAGCGGCTCCGTGTTTCGTTCTCTTGATCTGATGTGTGTTTGTTTGGTTTCTTGCGTTCTGCTTACCTAACCGGGGTGCCATGTGCATTATCCGAGAAAACATGAAATACTATTTTACATTCTTTATTTTTATTTACAAATTTTGTGTTTTATGAGCTGATTTTTATCCGGTCGTGTTTGGTTTTGACAGGTTTAGGATTGTTCTTTAGGAAGGGTTAGTTTGGTCATCAATGGCTCCTAAAGGTATATTTCTGCACTTGATTTTTTTTCTGTGTTGTTATATGTTGAAGTTGATTGTATTATTTTTTTGTATTTGATGCCTTTGATATTTCCCAGTTGTGGGCTGTTGTGGGTCTGATATGATTCTTGGCACTTGGTGTAAAACTATTGCTATGAATTGAATATAGCTTTGTGAAGTTTACTTTTTTTCTGTTTATCAAATTGAATGTCTGTTCTAATGTGCTGTTTTGAAGGGTATTTGTTGTACATGATATATTGGGTGTATTTGATTAATTTTGGCCTTTTGTAGGTTTGTTATTTGTTTTGTTGTTTAATCAAACTGTAATTGTTGTAGCATTTTGCTAGTTTACTTAGCTATAATTATTTTTTCCATGCTAGTCTCTTTATTGTAAGCTACTTGTCCTTGTCTCTATCCATTAATTGCTTGTTATTGAAAATTGAATACGCCATTAACCAGCTATGTGTATTTGCTATTGAAATGATGTAATATACTTGTCCCTGTCTATAGCCATTTATTGTTTGTTATTGAAAATTCTCTACTTTGTTAACCAAATTTGTGTATTTGATATGAAAATGATGTATTAATTTGTTGTGTGCTTTTCTTTTGGTTGTCGTGCAAATTTAAGGTCCTAAACTTAGTTATGTCTTTTGCAGCTGATAAGAAGACTGACCCAAAGGCACAAGCCTTGAAGGCTGCTAAGGCAGTTAAATCTGGTCAGGCTTTTAAGAAGACAGTGAAGAAAATCCGCACCTCAGTCACTTTCCACCGCCCAAGGACCTTGAAGAAGGAAAGGAACCCCAAGTATCCCCGTATTAGTGCACCTGGAAGGAACAAGTTGGACCATTACCAAATTCTCAAGTACCCATTGACCACAGAGTCTGCAATGAAGAAGATTGAGGACAACAACACCCTTGTTTTCATTGTTGATATCCGTGCTGACAAGAAGAAGATCAAGGATGCAGTGAAGAAGATGTATGACATCCAGACCAAGAAAGTGAACACCCTGATCAGGTATGTTCCATTTTTTAGTTGCGTGATGAGTATCTAAGTGTGGAGACACAAGATAAGATACCATTGTTTAATATCTCCTGCTTGCTAGACCATCGGATGCAATATTTTCATTATTTAGAATAATCAATTGTTTTGTCTAGCTGTCATGGAATCTGAACTTGAGTTTCATTTTGTGATACAGGCCCGACGGAACCAAGAAGGCGTATGTGAGGTTGACACCAGACTATGACGCCTTGGATGTTGCAAACAAGATTGGCATCATCTAAGTTCTGTGTTATCTCTTTCTGTTGAGTAGATTGATTGTTCCCATATTATGACAGTTTTGTTGAAGTGCTCATTTAGGACTTCAATGTCTTTTAATTTTGTCTTCAAATTTATCTATTGCGAACCTTTCTTCATTCCACCTTCTCTATGAAATTGGATTAAGATTTACTATTTTGAATTGTTTTATAGTATCTTAATTGTTTCTGGTTTGTTGGTTTCGTATCCATACAAGCTGCTTGATTTTTTTTCATGCCATTTTTTGTCTGACTAGATATTACTTCTGCTGTTATATTCATTCTGGTACGGTAGAAATTCTGCTTTTCTGAATATGATTTATATTCAAAGATACATCTGAAAACTGCTGTTGCTTTGTGTTGCATCTGAAAATTGGTTATCCATTTCTGTTGCTGGTCTAAATTTGAATTCAGGGTTCATTTTGCTATGATATTTAGTAGTATTTGAATCTAATTCTTTGGATTTGGTATTTGTTCGAAATGATTATATGATTCGCCAATTGGTACATTCTAATTTCAACCTTTGTAAATATCTAGTCTGTCTCGAGCAAATTAACGTTTTTTATGCATGTGGTACAAACATACATGTACGATGTATCTAGAACCTGATCTTATAATAATTTTAAGGTGCATAGAATATGTGCACCATCTTAATCTTTTCATGCAAATTATTAAGGGAAAAAGGATAAAGAAGAAGAAGAAGAAGGCAAAGATATGGGGACAGATAAGTGACAACAAATATGTCTCCTCCTCCCCTTTGCCAATAAATAAATCAACCTACAAACCCTAAGTTAAAGAGAAAAAATAAGAACACAGACATGTGCACCCAAAAATTATATCATTACTTGGAGCAAAAAAGTTAGATAATGAGAATAGACCACACTATCCGAAAACACCGTACCATTGACCAGGGACGGACCAAAAAATTTGGGTCAAAAAAATTTCTGCTAGTGAAATTATTTTAAAATTGTGGGGGTTAATCAAGGATATTACATATATTTTCAACAAAATATAACTAAAAAATAATTTTTTTCTCCAAAATGTGGGGTCAGCTGACCCCACAATCAACCAAGTGGGTCCGCCACTGAGTGGGAACATCATCTTTCA
>JAYMTA010006211.1:0-10619 GCA_036897625.1 Pelargonium cotyledonis | reverse complement strand
AAAAAAAAATTTGCGGCCGGGGGCCGAAAAAGGTATAACTTTGGAGGGCAGGGGGTAACATAGAAAATAAAGACAGTCCAAGGGATCTAGAAATATATAACCCTAAATAAAATGAAGAACAACAAAGAACACTTGAAATTTCCGGTACCGAAAACTTCAACTGTTTGAATAATCCAACACAAATTTCCAGATTCCAACAAGTTATGCAGATTCCGGCGGAAATTTTTTGTCCAATTTTGAAGTTTATTCAATTTGTTTCTTCTTTATTGTTATTAAAATATCATGAATTAACAAATGATTTAATAAAATTACAACAACACATTCACAAAATCAAAATAAAACAACAAATTACACCCAAATTTCATTAAATTTCACAATTTATGAACTAAAAAACAACCTACATATCTGGATTCAACAAAATTCATCATTTATGAGTAAAATCATATATGGATTCAACAAAATTCAACCCAAAACTACAAAATACAATATATGAATGAAAAATTGAACATAAATGTATGAGGTGAACAAATGGACAGATCTGAGCAAAGCCAAGACTGCCTCGTTGGATAGATGATGAATGGACTTTCACCAGAGCAGATCTGGACACTGGAGGTGGAGGCGTGGCTGAGAGAGAGAGACGATCGGAGGCGTGGTTGAGGGAGAGACGACTGCAGGCGCGGTCATGGCTGCTGTTGTGAAGCAGCGATTGAATGTCAGAATGAACGTCGCCGGATCCTTTCCGCGAGCAAAGCCGGAGTAACTGTCGCCGGCGTTACTCCATGGATGAGCTCCAAGGAGAAGACCTCCATGCCGTTGCTGTGTAACTCCATGGACGACCTCCACAGATAACTCCTACACGTCGTTGCTGCGTTACTCAATGGACGACCTCCACACTGAGCTCTACCGTGCCGAGATAGAGAGGAAGGAAGTGAGAGAGAGAGAGAGGTGAGAGAGAGGCGTTGAGTGCATACAGAGAGGGTTTTAGATTTTTAGGGGTTTTTTTTAATTTCTAAGGGATTGTTTGGCTAATGAAAATGGTGGGTGTAATGGTCTTTGGAACTTAAACTAACGGTGAAAATAAATGGCAAATTTATAGGGGTTAGATGTTAAGAGCATTAGTTTATAAGGGCTAAGTGTTTTAAGTCAATACTACGTAGCGACTATATGTAATTAACCCTAAAAACTTTATGGGTGTGAAATGTGTGAGACATTGAGAAGGGATTCTGGGATCATTTGAAAGTTCAGGAAACAAATTGGGTTAATATTTGAAGTTTAAGAATCATGTTGAGTCATAGAAGACGGTTATGCATAGTTGTTAAGTTTTTGAGTCTAATGGATGAAAATAAAACTGTGAATGGATTTAAAGAATTTATGCGTGTGAAATGTGTGAGACACTGAGAAGGGATTTTGGGACCATTTGAAAGTTGAGGAAGCAAATTATTTAAAAAATTATGAATCATTTTGGGTTAATATTTGCAAGTTTATGGACTATTTTGGGACAAAAAAAAAAAGTTCAAGTACTAAAATGGGTCAAAACATGAAAGTTGAAGGATTAAATTGAGTCTTTTATCTTATTTTATTATCATACAAAGATTGGATTCGGCACATACAACCGTTGTTCATGACAATCGACATCGGCAAATGGTCGATGTGATGGAAGGATAATGGTGGTTGTGAGAGAGTAGTTTTAGAGTAAACTACATAGTTATAATACTTCTCAGCATTCACATACTTGAGGTATTAGAAAATAATAATAAAAAAAACATTCACTAACTCAAAGCTACTTAGTTTTGAGTGTACGACTCATTTAAACTTAGCTGAGTCGGCTCTCATTTTATCTCTCATATTTTTTTTTGATCAACAAGCGGTAACTTTTATATATATGAACCCGAAGGTAAAAAATAAAAGTACAAGTAATGAGATGCCGACCTACCTCAGACACGAGATAGGAACAACTACTCAAGAGACGAAAACAAACTTGAGAATATAAAGCCTATCGAAACATGAAACTAATGAACTGAATTCCATCCCGACACGGCTAAGTCAAATGAACTAAAAAGAGCCGAGCAAATGATGTCCCAAAGCGTTCGAAAAACACATGAAGACCCAAATTTTCAAATCCCAAGCACAAATAACAGAGCCGACCGGGCAACATATTGAATATTTGGAGGAACAAGAAGTTGCCAGGTAGATTTTGCACAAGCAAAACGGAAGGATATTAAAGGCTTTATAAGTCGCAAACTAACCCGGGTGAGCTTTCGACCCTAACGTAAATACAAATGAAATTCCGAGTGAGAAATCCAAGTCGATCCCTCATGTGCTGCACCATAGCGCCCCCGATGTTCCAAACACATTACAGGTACGCCGGCGCATTCCCAGAAAACTTAAATCTTTGGGTCGGCTTCGTCGGAACGATGCCGTTCGATGATCACTTATTCAGAGCCAATAACTCGAGCGCCCAGAGACTTTCAGAGTTGCAAAACTGCCTCACCAGAAACTGTTGGAGAAGAGATGTTTTCGCTACAAACAATGGTGGCCGGCGGTGATTTGCGGTTCCGACGACGGAACGTAATGTTCTGCAAATCAGAAGAGGGAGACGCTGAGGGAATTTTTTATGACTGGAGTTTGAGGCCTCATCTTGGACAATTGGGGTTAAGAGGCCCAACAAACTCCATCCCAACATGATTGCTACGCCCATTAACCCCATCATCAACACGATTAGTAAAATTGGATTAGGAACTTGAGGCAAACTGTCCAGAAAGAACACGTACGCTTTGGAAACCGTTGCTCACCCAACGGTTTTATCAAACTCCACACTGAATTGTTGTGCCAAGCTTGAATCGGGATGCCTCTCAAAGACAACCAACAATAACGCCCCCCACTCCGCTTCAAATGATCCCAATCATAGCTTGGAGTAAGCTTTGATCGGTGAAAGAAAGAGAAAAAACATGATGTCCCATTGAATGAACCTTAATGTCAAAGGTACCTCGGCAACAAAAGTTTCGGAGAGAAAAGAGTCTCACACCGGAGCCCTAGAAACAGCCAATACGCTCCAACGCAGTTTATCAGAGATCGCCCGTGTTGCGAAACCCACACGAGACAGAGAACGATTGTTGCTTGTTGAAGTCGAGGAAGATGTTCTTTGTCGTGATGTTGTCGACGATCTCACATGACTTGCTTTCCCATGTTCCTCAGTAGACGATGGTGCCTCCCCTTTAGCCCAGTCAATGAGCAATCGATGCTCCAATAGTAAGGTGCCATTGAAGATGCGAAGAACTCTAGCGTCCTCGGAACGACTAGCCAAAGAGACAAACCCGAAGAATTGACCTGATTGATTAGGCCGAGAAGGAACCATGCTGTGTGTTACGTTGGCATGACGACAAAAAATATTTTCGAGGCAGGGCGAGTGCATGGTGGACGGACGATTTCCCGAATAGAGTGTGTAACCGGAGTGCTGGCCGGACCTTGGCTGCCCAGAGCCATAGCCACGATGACGACCACGATAGCTCATTCAAAAAGAGTGAAGTAATGTTCAAAATATATATATATAGGTGATGACACAATGTTAAATTTTACACTTATCTGTTTCGTTGCATGTGTGTGTTCAAAACAACTCGGTGGATCCAAAGTTTTTTAATAATATTTTATAATTTCATTCACGGTTTACTACAAGCCAAAAAATTCTTGGTTCTATATATATATAAAACTTTCCAATGCAATATAGTCATATATAACTCACAAGTAATTTCACTAATCTTTGTAAACTATTCATTGTCCAATGAGTGCTTATGAATATGAATTTGAGTGTGGGTACAATTACAAAGGTAATAAAATATAATTTTTGAATTAAACACAACTGTATTCTCTAGTTCTCTTAGATATTTTTTTTATTAATTGAACTACACAATATGAGTAGTTGTCATCTTTTAAATTCAAAACGTCACCACATATTGTCGATAAGAAGACTCGAACTTGAAACCTAAAATAAAATTCAGAACTTTTAAATAGTTTGGCCCAACATGTATCGATTAGTTCTGATAAATGTTTTAAGACAACAAAACATGTTGATGACATAGATTGTTTTGTTTCAAAATTAACAATTGGACATTAATTTGAAAAGTAAGGAAGTAAAAGATTCATAGGTTATAGACTTCATTTTTTCTACCCTACCTACTCAAAGAAGTAAACTTTCTTTAACAACTTGATAATATTCAAAGTCTCAATTACTATCTTTTAACTAGAATATAATATTTAAGTTGTATACACATATACTCAAACGTATCAAATGTCAATGACACTAACATTACACACAACACTATTACTCACGAAGTAGTGCTACATGTCTCTCAAATGTACTCAAATACAAATATAAAATAATGTATGACACATCAACTATCGTGATTATTACAGTTTACTACTCATATATATATGATGTCCCAAAACACATGACTATACTTCTATTTTTCATACAACATTTTGCTATCGACTTATGATGTCCCTAAATACCTTACTACATTTTTTTAAGTTCCATAGCATTTTCCTACTCCTATGACGTTCAAAAAAACATGACTACATTTTCGATTTTAATATTATTTTATTACCTATTTATGATGTCCCAAAACAAATTACTACATTTTTTTTATAACGTTTACCCTTTATATGTTTTCATTATATCCGTAAATCATGAAATTTAATTTTCTTTCTTTTTAATCACAATGTCATAAATAATATCGTATCCAAATTCAAAATATTATTGGAAAATTGAAAAAAAAAAGAATAGAAATGAGAATTGCATTTGAGTTATTTTTGAGATTGTAAGAGTATTTTGAGAGCTCAAGAGTTAAAAATGTCATCAGCAAAAAATGTAATGAGACATAAATAAAACATTCATTAAATTTTATGATTTACGGGAGGAAAAACATATAGGGCGTACATGTTATGAAAATAATAAAAATGTAGTCATTTGTTTTGGGACGGCATAACATGTAGTAAAATATTTTGGAATAAAAAAGTGTAGTCCTTTGTTTATGAACAACATTATGGATAGTAAAATGTTACGGAACCGAAAAATGTAGTCATTTGTTTTGGGACATCATAAGTGAGTAGTACAATGTTACAAAATTTGAAAAGTGTAGTCATGTGTTTTGGGACATCATAAGGGGGTAGTAATCTGTAATTATTACTTAACTACTTTATAGATGATTTGACCGAATCACAATTGACACGCTTAATTATGAAATGAAATCTTGAGAAACTCGAGATCGAATCTACATGGACTACGCTAAGATAGTTAGATTACGAGATGAAATAATTATTTGAACTCGGTGATACTTAATTATGAAATTCAAATAAGACAAATAAATAAAATAAACAAGCATAGAAACTCATAAATATCACTCACATTCTCTATAAAGTCTAAACATATTACAAATTTTGAGTAATAAAAATAGATAATTAGAAAGATACAATAATTACAATGTTTCACTAGAGGAGATTCTTGCCTTTTCAAGCTTCAGTCTTCTTCTCTAAACTTCAAAACTCAATAGGTATTACACTACTAATAAACTGTCATTTGCTACAACACAATGTTGTAACAATCTTGTAGCAAACATGAAGGAAACTGATTTCCTGCATGTGACAACAATCTTGCCATTTGCTACACATTTGCGACACCAATCTATCATACCATAAACCTTCATCACAAAATTGATGTTGTAGCAATCTTGTAGCAATATTTTTTTTTAGATAACAAATATGCACATATATATATATATTAAGCAGAGCCGAAGTTTAGAAAATTATTACAGACTCAACGTTTGATAAGTTTTCCTGAGCCTATTCTAGCTAACTGATGAGCTGGAGTAACGATATCCCTGGAAACATACAAAACTACACCATTAAGGTGTTTTTCAAAAAGGACATATCTAATGTCCACAAGGGAAGCCCTATAATCTACTCTGTTGTAGGAGGAAACTGGATCATCCGAACATAGATCCCTGTGAATGGACAATGAATTAGTAAGGATACAAGCATTAGAAATATTATGATCATTTATAAAATTGCTGGCTGATAAAACTGCATCAAGTTCTGCTTTGTAGGCACTATCGGCTAAGGAAGTATCACTACACCGAGCTAAGACCTGACCCTCACTATTTTACATTTCCCATCCCACACCAGCTGCCTGGTTAGAATAGGAACCATCACAAAGGAAAATAAAAGGGAACCTTTTCTTGATCACATCAAGGGAGACTTCCCTGAAAGTCTGGGAAAGAGCAGAAAGTTTACTACTACCTAGGGTAAACTTTCTTTGTTTTCCCCTATTCTTGAAAGAGGTTAACCAGAGAGGTTGCCTCTTCAATAATTCATTTCCAGGAAAAGATAGCGTCTCGAAATAAAACATTATTGCGACCCTTCCAAATTTCCCAAGCCAAATCTGTACTCCAAAAGAGAGGCATGGGATCATGATTTTTCTTCGGGTTAGCTCTCGTCATGATCTCGAGCAGCCAATCTCTCGCAGAAGCAATATTTTTAGATCTAACACAAAGGGGAGAAGCAAACCAGGCTCTTGAACTATCGGGACAGTGAAAAAGAAGATGCTCAATGGACTCCTTCCGGGAGACACATCAGGGGCAGTAAGGATTAGGAGCCATTTTCCATCTATGGAGGCCGGCTTTATTTGCAAGAGTAGAGTTCAATATCTTCCACCAGAAGACCTTAAATTTCTCAGGGAGACAGGAACCTCAAAGCAACTTCCAGTTAGATACTGGTCTTGGAGGAGAGTTTTGACTAACACAGTCAATCAATTTGTCATAAGCTTTTTTTACAGAGAAAAAGCCTACAGGGGAATCTGTATTCTTCCACTGAAGTTTGTCTTTGATGGAACCCCACTTAGGAATTTGAATATTGAGGATCTGGGAAGCGATATGAGGTGGAAAAGATTGGTAGACTAAATCTCTATTCCAGATCCTTGGGGATTGCAGCATAAGACTTCCAACTCTGACATTCTCTTGAAGGGGAGAAGAGGTACTACGAGGAATTAATTCATGGGAAGCCCAACTATCTTTGATGATGTGGATAGTACTGCCATCCCCTTCCTGCCACATCATATTTTCCATGAGGAAGTCTCTGCCTTTACAAAGACTTCTCCAAATCTAGGAGCACGGATTTTTGACTTAATCAATTTGTCATAAGCTAGCTTTTTTTTTTTTTTTTGATAGAGAAAAGGCTGGCAGGTTAACCTGTATCCTTGTAGCAATATTGTCACATATGAAACAAGATTTTTACAAGATTTATGCTATAAGTTTACGACAAGGTTCATGCAACATTAATTATTTACCCACATGTTTGCTACATATTTTCTACAACAGTATGCGACATGTGTGCTATATATTTCTTACAAAAATACGATATGTTTACTGCACATTTCCTACAACTTTTTGCGACAAGTTTACTATATATTTCCTACAAAAATTTGCGACATGTTTGCTTTATACTTCCTACAACCTTTTTTTTTTGAAGGGTGCTTCCTACAACCTTAAATTTCATATTTGCTACATGTTTCTTACAACAAAGTTACATGCTCGCTACATGTTTCCTACTACATTAAACTACATATTTGCAACAAAAAAAATGTTGTAGCAAGACTTATAGTCCCCAACATTTCTTTTAGTAATGTTAACTATTTCTTTCTATAACCTTAAACTACTACAAGCGGTTGGAAAAAGTATCCAAAATACACCATAATACTTAAAAATCTAAAACATAAAACACTTATAGTCATGGGCTGAAAAGCCTAAAAGTACCTAACATCGTGCCATAGTGAGCTACGCATGCTCTTGCATCTTTTGAAAGAAAAACAAAATTATAAAAATTGTGATACTTATTTTGATACAGATGAAACATTATATGGATATGATGGTTAATATTTTAGTTGTTGAGAGTTAAATTGATTGTATTTTGTTAATAAATTGATGTAAGTATGAACAAAATAAGAAGAAAAGAATAAGAGACAATAGAGAATAGGAAGAAAAGATAGATTTTGTTCGTAACTTTCAACTTTAAAATTGGTACAATATACATGTGACTCATTTATATATGAATAAATAATCTAGATACTCCTATTATGAATAAGAAGTACAATTTTTTAATCCACACTTGGAAAATACTTTTACTAAAAGTAAACGAAGTTAATTTAGAAGTGCTAACAAAAATGGACATCCATTAATTTAGTTATTCTTTGACATATTTCAATTAATTTTACTAATAGTGAAATGTTCAACCTCTACTCTCAATGTTATAAATGATTGAATTAAAGAAGTATTTTACATTGTTTGATGAACTAATACCTCTAGACTCAACATGGTTATCCTTATAACATCACCTAATCTCCTATATATACCATAGGGAAAATTACACATACCTAACATGTACTGCACTAGGTCCGCTTCTCTCTCTCTCTCTCTCTCTCTCTCTCTCTCCGCAAGCTCCGACGTCCTCGAATTCCATATATGGTGCTGACCAGTCTCTCTCTCTCTCACCCGCGTCCTCGCGTCGCGACCTCTAAGCCTCAAAGCCTCTACATCCTCATAGCCTCTACGTTGCCACCATCTGCCCTACACTAGATCGAAGCTCATCGGGCCCCCACCACCGATTTGGTTCCAGTTGTGTAGGTCACGGCCATCATCGCTGGAAAGCAACATGGACGACTTTTCCGACGAGCACCATCTCTTTATCTTTCTTAGATGGCAAACCTTGATGTGACTTCTTGCATGTGAGACTTATCTTGCTTTGAAGATAGGTTCTACCATGGGATGTTTCATCTTGCAACCATGTTTGGCGTGAGTTGTGCTTCACGCTTTGTTTGGCATGAGTTACGCTACATGCTAACTTGATACATAGGAGGGTCATTTTGGATATAGCCTACTCCATGCTTAGGAGGTAATCTACTCCATCCCTTCTTAGGACATGTGGTGTGACGTGATTTTATGCTCAACCGTACGTCAACCTTGACATGAGATGTGATGCATGCCGACTTGATCCGTTGGAGGATCACTTGGAGGTAGCCTACTCCATGCTTAGGATTTGGTCTAATCCATCCCTTCTTGGGATAGGTGGTTCGACGTGGTTTTATGCTCAACCGCACACCAACCTTGGCATGAGTTGTGATACATGACAGCTTGACCTATTGGAGGATCACTTGGAGATAGCTTACTCCATGCTTAAGAGGTAGTCTACTCCATCTCTTCTCCGAGCAGGTGGTTCGACGTGGTTTTATGCTCAACCGCATGCCAACCTTGGCACGAGTTATGCTGCATGCCAGCTTGATCTATTAGAGGATCACTTGGAGATAGCCTACTCTATCCTTAGGAGGTAATCTACTCTATCCCTTCTTGGAATAGGTGGTTCGACGTGGTTTTATGCTAAATTGTATGCCAAATTTGGCATTAGTTGTGTTGCATGCCATCTTGATCCGTTGGAGGAACACTTAGAGATAACCTACTCAATAGCTTAGGAGGTAGTCTACTCCATCCCTTCACGGGTTAGGTGGTTCGACGTGGTTGTATACTCAACTACACACCAACCTTGGCATGAGTTGTGTTGCATGCCTTTGGAGGTAGTATACTACATACCATATAAGGTAATCTACTCCATCATTTCTCATGATAGGTGGTTCGGTGTGGGCTCATGCTCAGCCGTAGGCCAGCTTGACATGAGTTGTGTTGCATGCTTTTGGAGGTAGCTTACTCCATACCTTATGAGGTAGTCTTCTCCAACCTTTCTTAGTATAGGTGGTTCAACGTGGGCTCATGCTTAGCTGCAGGTACAAGTCTTTTTCTTGATCCCTTCTCCTAAAGTCACATGTAGGGAGATCGCTCCACGGAAGTTGGTGAAGATGTCTTTGAATCCCACCAACACACCTTTGTAATTATGGAGTGAGCCCTCCTCAAATCCAACTTGGGTGAATGCATCCTAATATAGGATGTTCACTTGACTTCCATTGTCAACAAACTCCCGCTCGACATGAGTGTGGAGAATACTCATGGAGATGACAAGAGACTCCTTTCTCATAGCCTTTGGGGAAAACTCAAATTCTTGGAAGAAGATTGTCTTGGAGTATTCAGCCTTGCGAGGGTTGTCTAGTCGAGCACTAGGGATGTTTTAAGCCTTCTATAAGGTAAAAATCTTCGAGCGGCCTTGCGAGTATTCAGCTTTGGACGCATTGCTCTTGTGTGCCAAAGAGGCGGGCATGTCCCATGAGCCTCTTATGAGGTGAGCGGTCTCCAAGACCCTGAGGTAGTTCCTCATGAGGCATAGTTTTGGGCACTTGAAAGTGTTGATTGTGCTCTATCTTGAGGCTTGTGCCTTGCCAAGAGACTTTGAGTGATGAGAGAGCTTGGCAAGACCTTTTATGAGCTAGTACCTCGTAAGGTATAGTCGTTGTTGAGCCCTTTTTTGATCGGAGACTCGAACACGTGAGAAATGTGTGGGGGTGAGTAGATCTGCTGAGATTCCGATGCCAGTGAGGAGTAGGTAGCCACTTGAGAGTTGTACTTCCAGCGAGAATAGCTTCGAGACTTTAGATCTGCAAAACCAACACCAAAGAATGATGCAACCGGGGT
>JAYMTA010006210.1:0-10619 GCA_036897625.1 Pelargonium cotyledonis | reverse complement strand
TAAATTAAAACTTTAAGTTAGTAAAAGTATATTATAAATGGTTTAATTCGATATAAAATTGCATTCTAATTATTCAAGATTTCAAGTTTCATATGAGTAGATAATGACGTTAGTCAAAAGCAATTTGTAGTAAATTATTGAAGTAAATATTTATTCAAACTTTCTACACCCACACTTCTATTTAGATGAACTATTTGATTTGTGGAAAGTCATTAAAATGAATACAAATTCAAATATGTCATACATTTTTATCATTTGAACAATATATTTCGTTAAAATTTAGGTTTACTATACCCGTGCAACGCACGGGATCAAATACTAGTGATAAATAAATTTTGTATATGTGCGATTAATGAATAATGACTAATGATTAGAAAAATTGTTTTATTCTCATCTACATTTTATTGATGTTACATGTAATTATTTTTTTTTGTTTTCCATATTTGGTTATTACTTTCTGAAGCTAGAAAAATTCGTTTGATTCTTGAAATAATTTTTTTTTTTTAAAATGTAATTTACATTTTTTACAAAATGTAATTTTTTGTTTTAATGTATCATAAGTTGATAAATTGAGAAGTAATAAATAAAATTAACTTAACTTAAAAATATTCAGCTCCCAAACAACCCTTATTCAACTATTTTTGTGGCAGTTGATGCACAAACCACTACACTCATCTCATCAATTCACCTCTCATCTTTTGCACAAATATTTGAAGTCATGTAGAAATAATTAACATTCGGATAAATTTGGCTAAAATAAAAAATTTACATAAAACTTTGATTAGTATTTATCTAATATTGTGTTTGTGCTAATGTTATTTCACAATGGATTTGACTAAAATAAAAAATTAATTAAATTTTCATATTATATAATTTTTCTTATTGTGGTTGGTTTATTTTAAATTTCTATCATGTTCATGTGTTTTGAAATTAATTCAGTGTATTATTTTAATCTTTTAAGTGAGATATTAAATTTATATTGACCTGTGATATTTTATATTTCATTTGGTTTTATTTTTGAATTTCGTTGACTCCTTGACTCATTTTTATACTTATTTAAAAATGAAGAAATTATTAAATTATTTTCAAAGAAATTTGTAGAAAACGCATGTAAGTAAAAATAAAACTACATAGTTTTTTTAAATAGAATAATTAACTTATGTAATTAGAAGCACCCATATATGACTTCAAAAAAGAAAAAGAAGAAGCATCCATCCAGCTAATAAACTATCAATTCATTAATTAATTATGGTGTGTGAGAAATCATTGCTTTGGTAATTAATGTTCCAGTGATTTGAGTGTAGGGGCAATTTGGTCTTATAAGGTAAAAAGGTGTGGATTAATCTTTTCTTGGTGTAGATTTATCACTATCCAAATTTAAATTGATTCACCAATTAATTTTTCTGGAATTGATATGCATTTAGAATAAAATATTTTTTTTTCTACGGCTGTTAGTATATAACTTTTGTATCAGTATTGTTTGGAACTATTTTGATACTTTGCGTCTGGAACGTTGTGACTTTAGAGTCCCAAAGCATATTGATTTCATTTCATACATGTATATAGAAATCCATTTATCCGCACTGAGATACGCATGCTTCATGAATTGAAGTTTCCTTTCATATTATGAGAACTTAATATTTATGAGTGTGGGTTTATTGTTAGTTTCAGCCATATGCTAATTTTGATGGTATGTATATTTATATATATGACAGTTTGCTCACTCATAACATGTGTTCATGTATATTTGTATGATAGTAATGCTTTACACTTACATGTTTATATGTAAATGTTTTGTATGATCATGATCTTAATGTTACTACATATGGTTTTATGAATCCGGCGTGTCATGTTAATTAATTGACACGATGTGTGTTTCAATTATGTGGTAGCACACTATGTTATGCGTAAGTGTGTACTTTCTTGACACATTATGTAATATATACATATATATTACTTTTGTGTTTATTTCAATCATTGTTTGTTATGTGTAAAGCTTGTTAATCACTAAAGTGATCTTGCTTAAAAAATTAAACAAACATTTAATGGTACCTTAAGAATTGTTTAGGTTTGGTGATGCTAGTAAATGACATAAAATACCAAAACTTTAGCAATTCAACTATTAATTATAAAACTAATATAATATAGTTAATTGTTAATTGCATAAAATATCTTAACATCCTATTAGTTTTATGCATTTAAGTTTCACCCAAATGTGAACTTAAGTGTATATAATAAAGTAATATTGACAGTTTAATTTATAGAAAACTCAAAATATTAACGTGTGAGTTGTATGCAATGTTTGTAGCTACCATGAATTTGTTTGCTTCGGCGAATGGTGTCGTTAAGTTCAATGGGTTGAACTATTGTGACTGGTCAGAACAGGTCCAATTTCAGTTGGGCATCACAGATTTAGACCTAACAATAGTTATTGATGAAAAACTTGCAGTCATTACTGAGACCAGTGCAAAGACTGATAAATCAGTATTTGATGCATGTGAAAGGTCTAATTGGCTGAGTCTGAATTTAACGAAAACGACGATGGTTGATAACATTAAGCCATCGATGTCGAAGACTAACAACACTAGCGAATTCATGTTGAAAGAAAAAGAACTCTCTCAATCGGACATAGCTGACAATTCCATTGTGGGAAGTCTTATGAGCGAGCTGACGACCAAGAAATTCGATTGGTAGCAACCTATCCATGATCATGTAACATGTATGTCGAATCTACCAGCAAAACTCAAATCAATGGGGATTGATGTGAGTGAATCCTTTTTAGTATAGTTTATCATAAACTCGCTTCCTATTTAGTTTGACCATTTCCAAGTGAATTAGAACACTCTTAAAGAAAAATGGAACTTTCAGGAAATTAAGGTCATGCTTATTCAAGAGGAAGGGAGGCTGAAAGAGATTAAAGATCACTATGTTCATCGCACTATGCATGATGGTGCTAGTAGCAGCAAAGTAAAACCGGGATAGAAAGATAGTAAAAGGAAAGGCAAGACTCCATTTAAAGTTAAAGAGGGACAAATCCAAAAAGAGGAGAGGTGTTACTTCTGTAAAAAATGATGGTCACCTGAAAAAGGATTGCATGAAAAGAAAAGTTTGGTTTGAGAAGAAAGGTATATATTTTGTTTCAGTATGTTTTGAATCAAATCTTATAGAAGTACCTTATAATACTTGGTGGTTAGATAATGGTGCAACTACTCATGTGTCACATATTTTACAGGGATTCTTTACAATCCAGCCCGTAAGAGGAGCTGAGCAATATCTGTACATGGGAAATAGAATGAAGGCACGCATTGAAGTAGAATAATACTAGACATAAGATGTCTAGATTTAGAAAAATGTCTTTATGTTCTTGATTGTGTTGGGAACTTAATTTCCGTTTCTAAGTTAGACAAGATTAACTTTGATTTTTAGATTGGTAACGATACATTTTAATTGTACAAACATAATTACTATTATGGTAGTGGTACTTTGATTGATGATTTATATCGTTTCAATCTTGATGTAAATTTTGCTGAATCTAAGTTTAATGTTGAACATAGTATAGGCAACAAACGTAGTGCGTATAAAGAGAATTCTGTTTTTTTGTGGCATCAAAGATTAGGTCATATATCCAAAGAAATGACTATGAGGTTAGTGAAGAATGAAATCTTATCTCAATTGGATTTCACTGACTGAGATGTGTATCTAGAATGTATTAAAGGCAAGCAAACTAGACACATATCAAAATATCCTGGCACAAGAAGCAGTGAACCCCTAGAATTAATACACACCGATATATGCTATCCATTTAATGAACCGAGTTGGAGCGGTGATAAATATTTCATCACTTTTATTGATGATTATTCAAGATACTCTTATCTCTATCTATTGCATGAAAAATCTCACTTAGTGGACGTCTTAGAGGTGTTCATGAATGAGGTAGAAAGACAATTACATAGAAAAGTTAGGCAATGAGATCAGATCGAGTTGGTGAATTTTATGGAAAGTTTAGATGAAAGTGGACAATGTCTTAGTCCATTTGCTAAGTTTCTAGAGATTCGAGGCATATGTGCACGATACACAATGCCTAACACACCACAATAGAATTGTGTTGCTGAAAGAAGAAATCGTAATATGATGGATATGGTTATGGGTATGATGAGTCATACTACTATACCTCTTTCTTTGTGGACACGTGCCTTAAGAACATCAGTATATATGTTAAACAGGGTTCCTAGTAAAATAGTTCCTAAAACTCCTTATGAACTATGGACAAGAAGGAAACCTAGCTTAAGGCACCTACATGTCTTGGGTTGCCTGACAGAAATAAGAATATTAAATCCACATGAAAAGAAGTTAGATGCAAGGACCATTAGTGGTTACTTCATTGGCTATCCAGAAAAATCAAAGGGGTATAGATTTTACTGCCCAAACCATAGTACAAGAATAATTGAGTATGAAAATGCTCGGTTAATTGAGAATGACAAGTTCAGTGGGAGTGAAGAATGAAAAAAAGTGGATATTCAAGAGATACAAGAGGAAACTATTGTACCTAATAGTTCTCTTCAAGTTGTTGTTCCTCGTGTTGAATCAAAGAAACACAATTTGATGGAACAACAAAATAAAATTTCAAACCCACAAAATGAACATGAAATTGATGAACCAGTTGAAAATGTACAACTTAAAAACGAGCAGGTGGTACATCAAGAAATAGCACCACAAAGTTATGTAAGGCAGAAAAAACCGGCTATTTCAAATGATTACTTGATATACTCAGTTGAGCATGAATGCGACATGAGTATTGATGAAGATCCATTCTCATTTAAACAAGCCATGACATGTAACAATTCCAAAAAATGGTTTAATGCCATGAAAGAAGAGTTGAAACCAGTGAATGACAACAAAGTCTGGGAACTTGTAGAGTTGTCTTAAACTACAAAACAAGTGGGTTGTTAATGGGTTTTCAAAACCAAAAGAAACTCACAAGGTAATATTGAAAGATATAAAGCCAGACTTGTTACGAAAGGTTACAATCAGAAAGATGGCATTGAATATAAGGAGACATTTTCTCCAGTTCCAAACAAAGACTCCTTACGAATTGTTTTGGCTTTAGTGGCTCATTATTATCTAGAACTTAATCAGATGGATGTATAGATCGTCTTCCTCAATAGTGATTTAGAGGAAGAAGTTTATATTGACTAACTTTAGGGATTCAAGACTTCAGGTAAAGAAAATGTAATGTGTAAATTAAAGATGTCATTATATGGATCGAGACAAGCTTCTAGACAATGATACATTAAATTTAATAGTATCATTGTGTTATATGGTTTTATAGAGAACACCGTGGATCGATGTATCTATATGAAGGTCAGTGGGAGCAAATTCATAATAGTGATTCTATATGCTAATGATATTCTCCTTGCTGCGAATGACAAAAGGTTATTACATGATGTTAAAGCATTTCTTTCCAAGAATTTTGAAATGAAAGATATGGGTGAGGCAACCTATGTGATAGGAATAAAAATATTTCGAGATAGATCACAAGGATTGTTAGGATTGTCTCAGAAAGACTATATCAATAAAGTATTGAAAAGATTTAGGATGGATAAATGTTCCGCTGGAATAGTTCCAATTCAAAAAAGGGATTAATTTAAGGAAAAACAATGTCCCCAAAATGATTTGGAATGGAAAGTAATGGAAAATATTTCCTATGCATCAGTTGTTGGGAGCCTGATGTATGCTATAACATGCACTCGGCCAGACATTAGTTTTGTTGTTGGAATGTTAGTTATCAGAGTAATTCAGGAATGGATCACTGAAAAGCTGCAAAGAAGGTTATTAGGTACTTACAAGGCACCAAAGATTATATGCTCTCATACAGAATAACAAATCACTTGGAGCTGGTCGGCTATACAGATTCAGACTACGCATGATGCGTAGATTCGAGAAAATCTATATTTGGGTATGTGTTTCTGTTAGCTGGAGGAGCAGTATCCTAGAGGAGTGGGAAGCAGTCTGTCATTCATACTTTCACCATGGAGGTAGAAATTGTGGCATGTTTTGAGGCCACTGTTCAATCATCGTGGTTGCAGAATTTTGTCTCACGCCTTGCCATTGTCGACAATATTAATAGGCCGTTGAGAGTTTATTGTGATAACTCTGCAGCTGTCTTCTTCTCTAAGAATGATAAGTACTCTAAAGGTGAAAAACACATCGATTTGAAATAATTATCAATTAAAGAAGAAATGCAAAAACAAAAGGTGTCAACGAGCATTTTGGTACAGAATTGATGTTAGCGGATCTGTTGACTAAAAGATTACCACCCAAAGTGTTTAATGGCCAAGTTGAAAGAATGAGTGATATAGATAAGTCCTTGTTAACATGATTTGTGATGTACATGTATACATTAATGTTGTATTGCTCGTATTAAAATTATGACACGTATTTATGTGAGTTCAATAATAGTCATGATTTTACTTATTCATTAAATTTTCACATTAAGTTATATATAATTATTGTTATGTGAAAATTCAAGGATTATGGTATTCCTTAATTATTTTTTATTTGAATTAAGTTGACAGTGTGGTAAATGAGAGGAATTTTGTTGATAAAATAACTTGAGACCACCATGATTCTTATTGATGAAATTCAATGTAATATGACTTAGTGATTCAATATATACATAAAATGTGCACTTATGGTTTGTTTATTCTGAATCATCAAGTCGTAACATGGGCCAAGTAGGAGATTGTTAAATTTAACTTTTATGTTGACCATGTTCTTAATGGGCTGACTCAATAAAGGAAGCCCAACTTGATGGTAGTTGAGCCCAAATGGATGAGTTGGTTATTTTAGGGTTATTTATTTATCCTTTCTCTCTCCCTTCTGATTAATCTGGCATTACGTAAAACTCTCCAGAATGAAAACTACGTTATTCTGAACCATCCCAGAATACTGAACAGTGAAAGGAGAGAGATAAGAAAAAGCTACAAAAAAAAAAAGAATTCAAGCATGAATCCGGATATGTGATTGCCTTAATTTTTACTTTTGCGTGATAGAAACATGATGCATAAATTAGGTTTAGTCAATTTAATTCTATGTTTTAGTGAATTATAGTTTATTGATTGTATGGATAAATTCAATAAAATCTAACAGATCAAACATAATTTATCTCATTGAAACATATGCATTGTCTTTGGTTGCATTATGAGTATATTTAGTTTTCCGAGACACTATGGGTTAGTGCATATTCAATATGTTGATGGTGTAATTGCCCTCTTATATAATTTAGGGATAACTATTTTTTTGGTACCCAGACTTTTATTGGAAACTCAATTTGGTGCCCAAACTTTTATTTTGCCCAACTTAGTACCCACATTTCAATTTCGCACTCAATTTAGTACCCACTGTCAAATTCTGTGAACTAAACCATTATCTGCTAATGTGGCAAGCTTATGTATACAATTTTAACTATGTGGTATCTACGTGGCACATTGTTAAATAAAAATAGTTTTTAAAGTAAAATTACTATTATACTGTCAAATTTATTTTTAAAATGCCAATATTTTTTTTTCTTCTCTCCTCCCTCTTTCCGGCACGCACTCCGGCCACACTATGCTGACTCGCAAAAATATTTATTCTCTCCATGAAGCCTTTCCACACTAAAATAATCATTTAGACTTTCATCTAAACTTTTTAAGCCTTTAATATTCAATTTCAATTTATCATTTCAAAAACAAACAAAAAAAAAACTCTAGTTCATAATCTTTTCCACATTTTGAGCACCTGCATAAATGAGATTCAAATCATGGAAATTTTCAATTTGAAAAAAAAAACAGTGGGGGGGGCTTAGCCCAGGACCCCACTACTCGTCGTATTTGGTTTGGTATTGCTACCGCGCATGAAACTACAAACCAAGGGTGGCTCTAAAATACTAACTAAAGCTCTCTCTGCCCCTAACATACTAGCTTAAGCTCATCTCTTCAAACAAGACTCATCTTTGGAAACAAGCAAACAAATTAAATATTCAATCCAATTACAGAATCAAACAAATTAAGAACAAATATACAATTCCCTAGTGTTGCCTCCATCTCGTTGTCCGATTTCAGAGCCTCACCGGCAAATCCAATAGTCACTAATCCATTAATGACATGAATATTTATACAAAGATTCAGATCTACTTCCGAGACAACGTCGAGTCCGGAATCGGACCGCCTGGTCGAGACTGAGTTCTGTGGTGACGGACGCAGAGCCTCGGCGGCGGCGAGTTATTAGATCTGCCTCGGTTGCTCGATCTACGCGGAGCCTCGGCCTCGGCTGCTCGATCTACGAGGCCATTGCTGGTGACCTTGATGGCCATGAAAGGCGGAGCACGATTGGACGACGACCACGAGAGGTGAAGCATGGTTGGACGATGATCACGAGAGGCGGAGCACGATTGGATCTCTTCCACTGTCACATCTCTTCCTCTACCTGGTCCACCATTGATGGCACACCGTCGCCGCTGTTTTTATCGGGGTCAACGTTGTAGCCGAGAACAGAGAACAAGAAGAAGACAAGCCCATATTTTTTTTCTATTTTTTTAGTGTATTTAAACTCAGATTAGTTTTTGTTTTGTTTTTTTAAATCCAACTCACCAAAAAAATTACACCTCACACAACCAAAAATCCATCCCAACGTCCACATCAGCAATTTTTTTCACTAAGGAAGAGAAATGTTCACGTTACCAATCACTTAACGGCCAAATTGATGGGAGGTAACGGAAGGCATCAAATTGGGTTTACAATAATAGAGCATGTACTAAATTAGATGCGAAATTGAAGTCTAGGTACTAAATTGGGCAAAATAAAAGTTTGGTTCCAAATTGGGTTTCTAATAAAAGTCTGGGTACCAAAAAAATAGTTATCCCTATAATTTAATGCAAGGTGTTTGCATTGCATATAGTAAGTTCATGCCCAATTTTAAGTTTGTTGCACGTCATGAGTAATGTTACCATGGTGGGCATCACTGATAATGACCTCTAAAAGGTGAGGGTCGTCACACCAACCATATGACTCGTGTCTCCTTAGGTCCACCCTGAGCTCAAACTCCTCATCCTTGTGCTAGCAAGTATCGAGGACCCTTTGCTTCTTGAACTCTCTAGAACCGGGCAACACCTCCTCATTTTGTTTTTCTCTTTGCTCTCAATATTCTGGTAAAAGAATATGTAACAACAAAGTGGTGGTTGTCTTTTCTATTTATATATATGGGAAATGATATTCAAATTGATCTCCAAGATCTTTGAAATATCTCATCCCTAATCACATGGAAGACTTCAAAGATATCATTCAAAGTGTTTGAATATTTCATATTAAAACATTGAATAGTTATTCATTAAAATGAGGACCTGATCTGTTATCTCTCTTCTTGGGCATCAATGGAATAATTAAAGTGCGAGCTACTTATTTATAAGCCCCATACAAAGCACAAATCAAAACAGCCCAAAAGATGCAAATCAAACCGAACCGGTTCCATATGAATCAATAACCACATGGTTTGCTATAAGATGTACAAATTAATTGGATTGTTATCCAAATTAATTTAACAGTCATCACTAGCTTTTATGGACCAATCAAGCCGGTCTAACGTCACTTGAACACATTGCCAAAAAACGTGAGTTTTCCTAGAACAACTCCAAACTTCCATTGGCGTAAATATAAACGTCTTGGAAACGCTTTCCGAACATTTCTAGAGTTTAGCAAAATTTCTCTTACGTGATTGCCCGTATGGGTGTGATCCTATGGGATCTCACAACATTGACAATAACATCTTAAAATGACATAAACACTGAGGGGACCTTGAAAAGCCATCAGTGCTACCCAAGTTTTGAGACTTGACGTGACAGTCAAATCCCTATGAAACGTACCTACTAAATGTTTGATCTTTCCTTGATATCTTGATCTGAACACAAGGCATGGACTGTCATACTCGTATGGCCCAAATCATATGATTTCTTGATCCCGGGCATGTCATCAGAACAAGTTATCACAAAAACACATATCGAATCATTTGGGTGCACCTCTTCATAACACATGCTCATCAACACATTCCGTTAACTTTGACGAAAATAGTGGACGGAAAGTTATCTGACATAGTACAAGGTAGCCAATAGTTACAAACTAAAATTCAGGGTAGCTAGGTATGAGTAAAATGTGTAAAGTACAGTGTGGGTATGTGTAATTTTTCCTTGACCGTACCATGGTGATACTCAACTAGGGACACATTTAAGGATAATATAACAATCCTATGGTCAATGTCATATAGTTACATACTTAAACACATAAGCTATGCATTATAAGAATGACAATGTCTTTATTTATTAAATTAAACTTTACATGAATTGTCCTATTACAATCATACATGATTGGTCACTAAATAAGAAAAAAGAAAAAATTTAGTATGACCCTAATGTAAGAATTCCCACTCATATTATGGGTCATAATTATTAGGACCCAATTAAGTTCATAAGTGAGATAATAAATATAAGGTAGTCCATATTCTTTTACCCTCAAGCTTCCACCTTTCATATTCTGTAACTGCTCCTTTATTGCTCTTTGATGGGAAGAGCAATATGAGGCTATACATAT
>JAYMTA010006209.1:0-10620 GCA_036897625.1 Pelargonium cotyledonis | reverse complement strand
TTTTCTTTGAGCCACCGTCGGTTTTTTCGCTGATCGGTGGTGGCTCAATCTCTTTTTATTGAATAAACTCGGATTTTTCTGATAATAAGTGGGCTTTCTCATCAAGACAGTGAGTTGTTGAAGTTCTTGCAATGACAAATTTGGTTTTTCAGATGCTGTGTGCGGAGATGTGGAGGCCCGCGACTTTCGGGGTAGAATCAGGTCTTGGAGTCGGCATGTAGGAGGTGGTCTGATTCAGGGCCGACCTTGAGCATGGGCGAGAATGGGTGACGGCCTAGGGCCCGTGCTACAGGGAGACCCATTTTTTTTTTAAATAGTACTAGTATTTATATTAAAAAAGTAGACATAATGAAATGAAACTTCTTAGTTGCATAACTCTAATTGCATCGCAACGAAGAAGATAAAGGAGAAGACTTAAAGAAGACAAGAAAGTGATAGCGTGGTGGAATGTGGCCCTATTAATAAAATATAGAATTTAATACTATTTATTATTTAATGTTAAATGGATGGGTAGTTCATGGTATGTGTTGTGCGTGATGCCTGCACTCTTTCTTATTCAAATTCAAATTATAGATGAAAATTCCAGTCTCATATCCATTGGGAGTGAAAGAATGAAAGAAAATGAGCCTATAAATATAAGTGAAAACTTAGGTAGATGTTGCACAGTGCACAAAAAAGATAAGCTCTCAATTATTATTGGGCTTTATTAATTTTTTGGAAATCATCACAGTTGATCATTTGTTTATGTCAATGTTAAAAAATTATTAATTTGAATTTTTCGGATGATTCAACTTTTAAATTGAAACCGATGTCGTATCTTTTGTTGCAGAAGCTATATACTTCGAATCTTTGATGCAATCGATTTTCTTTCCTTCATCTTTTCGTTCCCCGTGTACTATTGTTTAATTTTTTTTTCATTTCATTATTTTTTTAGTGTTTTTGTAGGATGTTGCCTAAAAGCTATTTATCTGGATCTGAAAAAGAAAAATGAAAAACTAGTTTATACAATCACAAAAAGGGTTCATTGAAAAATTTGTTAAGAAAATAAGTTCTTCTAGTAATTCAGATGAAATAATTGTAGGGAATGCTTAACAATTTTATGAAAATTTAAACGATGAAAATCATATACGGAGTACATGAGAATGAAAAAAAATGTTTTATTTGAACATGAATTATTGTGCTCATTTGTTTTGTAGGTGTTTAGCGATTATAGTTGCAAGTTGATCCTAGAAGTTATAGTTGTTAGAAGATTTTGTGTGTATTTATTATGTTACAATCGTGTATTATATTATTATTTCATATATGTTTTTATGAAATTTGAAGAGTACCTAACGTAAAACATTACTCTTTTATGTTGATTTTCTTTTTGTAATATTTTTTTTTATATTAGGCGCCCATAATCTTTTCATCGCCTCGGGCCTGACAAATGTTAGGAACGGTCCTGGTCTGATTCATCAGAGAAGGAGAAAGTCCAACTAATCCGACATTGGTAGAATATATCGGAGGGAAACCAGGGTTGCCTCATACCCTTGATTTGATGTTAGGCGCCCTGTGTATAACATAAGGAGTTGCCTTGATTTAAGATTGGGTTCGTTGGTTTAGGTTTTATGTTTTCGCTTTTAGTTTAGTTTTAGTGGGTTGTTTTGCTTTTCGTACTATTGTTTGTTATCCTGTTTTTGTTTCGTTTCATAAAAGTCAATCTTTCCAGTTAAAAAAAAATTGAAGATAACTATATACTCAAAGATAAATGAATGACCAAATTAAAAAAATTATGAACATTAGATCAATTTTGAAGTTGAACTTTGAGCAAAAAATTAAAATAGTAAATGAACTTTAAAATGCCACAAACTATTGGTTGATCTTCTCAAAAGTTAAACAAACTATTGGCTACAATTGAATATCAGTTAACTATTAATTGTTGTTGTAACGTAGTTGAACAGTCAATTTTTATGGTTGTTTATTTTTTGTAAAAAAAAATATTTTTTTTTACAATTTATTGTTTGTTTGTTCACTTTTAACACGGTTCTTTTATTTTTGTGATTTTTTCAATGTAAAAAATAATTAATTCAATTTTTAAGAAAAGATGCATGATTATGGTCAAAATTGATTTTTTCAATAAATTTAATTTCTAAAAAAAATTAAATTCATAATTTCTAAAAATTATCATAATTAAGAAAACCTTGAATATATGTTTATTTAAAAAAAAAACAATCATATTTTTAAAACCAATTTGAATATTTTTTACATGATTCAAGAGAATTTTTTCATTAAATTTGAAGATAAATAAAAAGGTTTATTTATTTTGTTTAAGTATTTTTGTAAAGGCTTTAGTTTGTTTTGAGAAAAAAATATAAAAAATGCTCAATCACGAAATTCATAAGATTATGTGTTAAATTCAATTGTTGCATCTTGTATTCAAATTATAAAATGAACTCTAAAGAATTGAATGAAAATTTTATTTTTACTTGAATTTTATTTTTAAAATATATTTTTTTCAAATTTGATAAAATATTAAGTCCGTCATATGAATATGTACTTTTATATGAACTCATAATCATATTTCTCCTAAAAATTTAAAAATTAAGTTTTTTAGCTAAAACATGACTTTTTTGTGTCTGTACTATTTTTTTTTTGTAAAATTTAAATTAATAATTGTGTTCCCAAAATAAACATTAATTTAGTTTTTTATTTTGTACGAAACAAACATGTGAATAATAATTTATAATTAACTTTAACTTTAAATATAAAAATTGATTGCTCAAAATTAGTAAAAACATTGGACAATGACATTAAACTATCAATTAACAGTTGAAGTTAATTGATATTTAACGGTTACAATTAGTTTATTTAATTTTTGAAAAGTACAACTACTAGTTTGTAATCTTTGAAAATTTAGTCACCACTTTGAACTAAGTGCTTAAATTAATGCATTTTATTGTTATCCAAAAATCATAATTTTTACGACAAATAAGAACATGAAACGTAGCGTCCGAACATCACATCACCAAGCTTAATGATTATGAGACGTGCCCAAGACGCTTGACCAACGAATCACGTGTTGCAGAGGTTGTCAACGACGCTGAACGTCGTACGAAAACATGCAAGGCAATCGTGAACGCCCAGCACCGATGGTGACGTCCGAGGTAGTTGATGACACTTAGTGTCATACAGCGACGCCCTAAGCCATCGCACTCGCCCAAGGTTGTTGACGATGTTCAACGTCTTACGAAGATGCCCCAAGCCATCGCGTGCACCTTACGCCAACGGTCATATCCGAGGTCGTCAACGATGCTCAAAATCGTACGCCGATGTCTATGGCCATCACACGCGCCCAACGCCGATGGTCGCACTCAAAGTCGACGACGAACGCTCAACGTTGTATGGCGACGCCCAAAAGCATTCAAACCAAAGACTAAGGCATGCCAATTTTTTCAAACATCAAGGAAAATGAGTTAAGTCCTCCAGAGCGAAGACATAAGGCTAATTTATAAGTTAATGTGATAACAGGATATGCTGATAGGTGGACTCCTTTATTTGGTAACCTTCTGACTGGACTGTTTTATATATATGGTACTCCATTGTCTCAAAATGAGTATTTTGTTTCTATTTTTTACAAAAATTAAGAATTACAAGATAATTTAGTGTGTTTCCAATATAATCATCACTTTCTCACCTACACCTCATGTGCAAATCTGCCCATGTGCATAAGTGATAAGGATAATATGAGAAAAACAATAATATAATAACCTAAAAATAGAAATAAGACACTCATTTTGAGACAAAAAATTTAGACAAACAAAACACTTATTTTGGGACTAAGGGAGTACTAAAAAAAGAGAGCTAAACCGTGGAATAGAGCTTTTACACATATTTTCCTTTGAAATAAGACTCCTATACCCTACCTTTTGAATGGCAGAGTTGTTCCCACGGAACTTGTCGTCCCCGAACAACAAAGAACAAGACTCGGGAGGTGAGCATTGAGCGTGTATGCTCAATTTCATTGCGTTGTAAGCGTCCTTTCGGGCCCATTTAGGTGTTTTGGCCATTCTGAGGGTTTCGAGCCCCGTCCAGGGGTTCTGGAAGAATCATAACGCTCGGTAATCATGCGTTAAATCCGAATCATTGAATCTGAGATCTTGCGAAAGCCTGGCGACGCTCCAAAAGTAAAAAACACTCCAACCGACGTTGTAAACGAAATCATATGTAAAGAGACTAGTCACAATGGAAAGTTAGTGAGATATTAAAAATTAGGACAAGTGTATGGATTGTTTGCACTAGCCTATGGATCGACAGATGGGTTTAAAGGATGAAATTCAAGGTGCTCATTCTAATTATACTCATAAATAGCTTGAATCCTCCCTCCAGAGACAAACTAACACTTGGCTTACTTAAAGCAAGTTTAAATCACAATGTGATGTCCTGTTGCTGATAAAAAAAAAAAGAAAATGTCACAATGATCTACACTCTACAATGAACAAACTAGCATTAAAACCCGAGCCTAGAGTTGGAGAAAGTCCTGAAAGCGTTGTGAAATACAAACAAATGTAGTTGTTTTGGGATGGAAAGATTATTATACTTGTGAATTTCCAACCTATTTTACTTATAGAAGTTGTTGAAATTTAGAGTCTTGTTGCTAAACTTTAAGGTCGAAATAATATTAATTTGAGTTTGTTCAAGTGGTTCAGAATTGTAAAGATTATTAGGTCAGATTAATTTTCTTGATTTGACCCATTTCTTCTTAATTATATCCTTTTTATACTTATCTTAGCCCAATAAGTAAATTTAGCTTACAATCATATCTATATATCTTGTGTAATAATATAATATTTTTCTTAACATATATGTCAAGAAAAAAACAATCATTTTGTGACGTAAAGAGTAGGGTTTGTTCATCAAAAGTAGATGATTCCCGCTGATTCAAACTATACTTGCATTGTTAAAGAACTACACAAGCTTAAACAACTCACTCTTTAGTAAAAATATAAATTTATTCAAGTTTTAATTCAGTTTTGATTATCCTTTTGACCAAGGTTAATTTTTATTGGGCGGGTTGCAAGTAACCCTTCAAAACTGCCTGCAACCCGCAATTCACACACCGTTCAAAAACACATTTCTTATGAATGATTCATCGGTTGCAAAATTCCAACCCGCAACGACCAAATTGAGTTTCCTATTTCCATAAACGAGCAGATAATCCACATCTATTAACACACTTAGTAAAGAGTATAAAATGATTAGTAAGTTTGAAGGCATCAAACAAAGGACAAAAGAAGTTATGATCTACAATATCAAAACAAACCATGTCTACCTTGGTTACTTTTGATTGATCGAGTAGATCAACAATGGATGTGTAATAATTTTAACTTTGTACGTCTTATCAATATTGAACGAAGTTCTTTATTAGCATAAAAAGAAGGCATTGCCTGCTAAATGCTAATGCCATACTTACATGATTGATAACAACTTATTTCATTATCATTTCATTTTATGTTCAAGTAAAGCAACCAAAATGGATAATATGTTACTAAGCGGAGGCTTTGTTTGAAGCAAGATGGTTCTCAACGGCTTGTGCCATAATATCCAGTGGCTCCAAGGAAATTAGAGAAGCATTTTGTGAAAGCTTTTCATCAATTTCGTACTCAATGGTCGATCTGACAATGGACGATTCAGAGCCATTGTCGAGGATTTCCAGGCGCATCCGGAGACTATCAAACCCAAGCGCCAAGTAGCCTCCTTCTAGCTGCTCCGTCTCTTTTATGCGCTTCTCGTCGTCCATAATCCTAAACCTCTCTATTAGATAACCAACTCCGGGACTTCCTAACAACATATATTTCCTTGGAAGTGTCAAAATATGAATCTCCATTGAATCCGCACAACAACAACAATAACAATGTACCAATTCACCTCTCGTTATAATCTTATTTTGAAACAGATGAAGTATGTAAATTTTAAAGTGAGATAAAAGGCTCATTGTGAGTGGTGCAAGGTTAACAAACTCTAGTTCTTCCTCCAATCTAGAATAAATGTCATACATTGATAATAATGTCCTTATAATAAGTTACTTACAAGGGTTAAATGATTTTGTCTTCTCTAAACTAACATTTTTCTTAGTTTTAGCTCTTAATTAGAGTTTAGTCTAGTATGAGCCATTGAACTTTTTAAAAAAAAAAAAAAAAACTCACGTTACCGGTTGTTGCCGGTTTTGATGTGACACGTCATCATGCTACTTAAGATTTAAGATCACGCCGAAAGTGCACATCAGACTCCAATTATGACTGATGGAACGACAACGTTTAATTTTTAGGCATGAATGTCAAAACGATGTTGTTTTGAGTGTGGTTGTCTCAAAAATGAAAAACTAATGTTCTATCTATCACAACTGTAGGTTGTCATGTACTAAATCTTAGGTGGCATGATAATGCCGTGTAACCCTAAGTTGACGTGGCACATCAAGACCGACTACAACTAGTAAAAACGCGAGTTTAATTCAAAAGAATAGTGGAATCCAATGGCTCAAACCATGTTAACCCTAATTAGGGGTTAAAGCAAAAAAAAAATGTCGGTCAATGGGAGGCAAAATCAGTTAACCCTTGTTAGTATCACTTAACACATGATCATGAGATCACAAGGGTAAATATATCACATTAACTTATCTTTAATTTTTCTTAAAATAGAAACAAAAATACTAATTTTGAGATGGAAAAAAAAAAGGATAATAGGAAAATTACAGAAGGATCCACTAATCTTGACACCTCCAACACTAGGCGCCCATGATTTTATTATTATTATTATTTTTTTTTCAACTTGAAGCTACCCTAAATTATGTTTGAATCTTTCTGTCACTAAATCGTTAACGAAAGAAAAAATGACCAAACTGTCCTTTAATTCTTATTTTTCTTCATTTTCAATATTTAATTATAATAATATTAAATAATTAAAAGAAGATAAGATTAGATGAGATTTAGTCTTTACTCCATCTTCTTCTTCTCTCACAAACTCATATTTTCTAATTCTCTTGGTCAACAACTGGCGAAAGACAACAACTCCAACCAACACCACCTCCGGCAAGGTCGGTTCAAGGAAGATGAGTTCAATCGGTTCAAAGAAGAGGAATTAAATATGAAATAACGGTGAAGAGGATTTGTGCGGTTTCGGAAGAAATTGTTGAAGAACTTACCGGAATCTCAAACATGCATTCAACTATAAAATAAGTTTAGAGATGCCTAGTGTTGAAGGTGTCAAGATTAAGGGGTCCATTTGTAATTTCCCCAAAGACAAATTAGGGCATTCCTGCCATTTATAGAAAAAATTGAACATGTGAAGAACAGATGGTACAATTAGTGAGATTTTTTCCGTTACAATTGACCGGGGGAATGACTAATGAAATAACGGGGTAGTCTAAAACTGTGAACAAAATAAAAAAAGTTTAAAGGTGTCAAGATTAGATGGACCTTGTGTAATTTCCCCTAGAAAATGAACTCTAGCGAAATTATTATTGGATAGTTGATGACCCTATTTTACTTAACATTTGAGGTCAGTTTTGTGTACCCTAAAATAATCACCAAATTATCGCATTTGGACTTAAATTTATTCTTGTTAACAACATCGTTAACTTTTTTTTGTTAAAAATGACGGTTGAAAAAATATAATATTAAAAAGAATAAAATATTTGTTGACATAACAACGGCTTGTTAAAATATGTGAAGTTCAATTTTTTTTTTAACAAAACCAACCATCTCTTGACATATCTGCAACAAGTTTCTTTTAAGGTAAAATAAATGAAATAGAATTATCATTAGGCAAAACATGACATTTATTATTTATTTAAATAAGGAGTAAATCGGTCTCAAACCCCAATACTTTTTTAAACTATAGAGATGATCATCACTTACTTTTTTTTTATTAGGTCTAATCCATATATTTTTATTTTTTTAACTTGGTCCAACTGATCTGCTACAACATGTCACTTATTCACACGTTAGCAATTATGCCACATCACCCTTCCACATCTGTAGCAGGTTTGTTGAACCAAATTATAAAAAAGAAAAAGTACAGGAATTAGACCTAACGAAAAAAATACGCAGAATCATCTTTATAGTTTGGAAATATACATGGGGTCTTAGACCAATTTGTCCTTAAATAAATATGTACATTATATTACTGATCATCCTATGACACATGGCGCTTAAATATTATTATTGATTTAAAAAAATATTATTTTTAATTAAATCGGTGTCATGTAAGTAATTATTATCTTAATATATTATATTAAAGTCTGAAATCTCAACCATGATTTATTGACGAGACTTTCCACCAAGAAACAAACGAAATAGATCTGAACTTAGGCTCAACGCCCATAAATTCATCAGAACATGTATAAATGTTAATTGATGATGTGATGCCACATAACAAGTTTAGCGAAAGTTCACGATCTAAATTGCGAAAGTTCAAGCAGTAGTGGAGTGAGTTTTTTTCTTACAAAACAAATATTATTGAAAGCTCATATATTTAATATGCCAATTCATTAAATAAGCATACTTGACATATTTAATTCATAATTGGTTGTTCAAGACTACCTTATTGGCTAATTCTCGCAATGAATTAACAAATCAAGAAATATGATTCAAAAATCATATGAAATTTGGGCAATAATCAGATTTAGATAGCGATGAGTTTTGAAGAACCTGGAGGGTATGTGAGCCGTACGACGGAGCCGACCCCGCCGTCGCCGTCGATGAAATCCACGGTTCCGAGAACGCCGGAGAGGTGTGTGTTGACGAAATGAGAAAGCTCAAATCCTCTGTAGATTTGCCAAACACTTGCAGCTCCGGCCGCCACCGCACTGTCCTTCTAAATCTTTCCGGCGGCCATCGGCATCTTGATTTTTCTTCTCTCTGTTCGCCTTGTTAGTTGTGACGAAACGACGGACCATCTTAGGATATTTATTCACATTTGTGATTTGTCTCTTCTGCAAAGAATATGCAAGAAACAAGAGGTTGTTTGATAATAATAAAAAAGTCTAATTTAGTATATGTATGGTTCAAAACGTGCCGATTTAGTCTATGAGTTATAAATCGAGTCAATTAATTTAAATGTTTGTCAAAATAATTATCACCGACTTTATTAAATATTAATCAAAAAATCAGTTATTATAATAATTTGTAAAGCTACATGAAAATGTGCGAGTAAAATGATATGCGTCTCTTTATAAATAGTTACGTCTCTATATAAAATGTGATTAAAGGGTGTGTCCTATCAATTTGCCGTTTCATGCTTAGATGGTTAAAAAGTATGAGGGAGAGACTATTACCATTTTGTACAAGTCACTGAGTCAATTGTGAATAACACATCCCCTCTTTTGTGAGACTACAAGTGTTTTGTGAGAATCTATTTCCTACAATTTGGTATCAAATCTAGTGTGTCAAGAGCCATTGTTGGTGATTATAGCGCGTCAGTCAGGGACCGTAGAATGTGTCTTGTAAGTGGAGATTGTACTTGTGCACAGTCTGAGACAGTGAAGTTGATTGGTCAAAGATCCGACTTGTTCAAATACAAGCGAGTTATGATAACGGACTTTCAAGGATTTGGTGCAATTAAGAGGCTCAATGATCACAACTATAATTCATGACATGCATTTATCCAATCTCATTTGGAGAGTCGACATACATGAGAGATTGTCGCTAGAAGTGAAACTGGAATACCTAAAGAATCAACTATGCGAAGACTTGGAAAGCTAAAGTTGGAAAGGCTCTTTATATAATTTAAGTTTCGTTGGATGAAAGCATTTTAAAACATATTAAAATTGCTAAGGCTCCAAAAGATGCATGAGACATTCTTGTTTCCCGTTACTCCAAGAAGAACGAGTTGAGACTACAATTTCTTTAGAATTAATTGATTGTGGTCAAACAAGAAGATATGTCTATCAATCATTATTTTACGAAGGCGAAATATCTATGCAATGAAATCACTTAAATCAACATATATATGTGTTAAACTTGGTGAGGTAGCATTAGGAGTTGCCACCTCATCAAGCCTAACAATTTGAAGCATTCTCATGCATTGTCTTTTCACTTTCCGACGGTTACATAAAAACTATCTATTAGCTAATAACAATAACTATTAGCATTCATAGTGACAAACACT
The DNA here is from genome assembly GCA_036897625.1 of Pelargonium cotyledonis. Classification (NCBI taxonomy): domain Eukaryota; kingdom Viridiplantae; phylum Streptophyta; class Magnoliopsida; order Geraniales; family Geraniaceae; genus Pelargonium; species Pelargonium cotyledonis. The sequence goes on along the minus strand of JAYMTA010006209.1, from coordinate 477 downwards.
ATTAACCTTTAGAAGTGTAGTAGCCAAACATTCTTTATATAGGAGTTGAACTCTCAAAGATATTTCTATTTTTCCGATGTGGGACTTTTACACAACCTCCAAACTTTATATACTATGTATTCACTTCATATTTTGTATATCTTTTCAATGTGAGACTTAAATGGTTTTTTTATTTTGGATGGAACAATGCATAATACACCATATATGTGATTTAATAAAATCCAATAAGGCCAATTATTTTCATTATGTACAATTATTTTCTAAGCATATATTCTTAAGTAGCGTATATTAGCATAAAAACAGGCATTTGATTTTGTGCGTGAAACTTTATGCTACATAATCAGATGAGTTTTAGCTCGATCTACACACACAATTCAAACATATCATTATAATACAAAATTTCCATCATATTACGTACCCCACAACTTTTTCGATTCTAAATATTATTATAATAGTTATGTTTTCAAATTTGATTGG
>JAYMTA010006208.1:0-10621 GCA_036897625.1 Pelargonium cotyledonis | reverse complement strand
TTATTATTATTATTATTATTATTATTATTATATTATTATTATTAATACCTAAGGATGTGCACCATAAACCCGCGAGAGAATCAAGATACTTCCTCCCATTGATGTCGTAAATATAGGAACCCTATATCCAATAACAGTAAGTTACATAATTGAATATATTTTTTAGACTATTTAAGATTATATATATTTTTACATACCTCGGACTTTTCTATAATCAGAGGGTGCAAGTCAGCACTTTGCCACCCAGCCGTAAATGGTGCCAACATATCATGCCCCCTAAACCTGCAATATATTTCAGAAAATTGTTACTGAATGTAAGCCACCATGAAATCCTTCGGAAGGAACTTGGGTTCATATAATTCATTTTCATCTCTCAGGCATACACATTTTCATACATAAGAGGAGAAGGGGGGAGCAGAAATTTGATACAAATTACACAAAATGTACCCTTGAGCATCAGTTGATGAATCTTCCTTTTCTACGGATGTCCCTGTGCCATACCATCTGGCCAGTGAGTGAATCTGATGGAGATGCTCCTGTGAGCTTCTTGAAGCGGCAACATTTCTTACACATGAACTGATCTGTAAATAAAATTGAAAAAGCAATATCAAGAGGCAAATTATAGCTAGTAGACATGAAATTCTGATTCATGTCACAGCAAACATGAACACATTACAAAACAGTACTAGATTTGCAACGTCGGGACCAGCTACAGTCCAGATTCTGACAGTAATAAATTGAATTATGTCTCCAAAATAAATAGTGAGAAACATAGGACTTGAAAACTGAAAAGGTAAACAAAATTATATAATTAATGCAATTCAGGTGGACCAACTAGTTGCAATAGGATTTGCAGATAGGGCAGTTTATTTACGAAATGGTACAGGTTTCCAAACAGTGTCAACTACAGAAGCATAACTATGATCTGTTAATTTACCTGCAAAACAAAAACATTGGGCAAAAAAAAAAAAATAGCGAGAAGATTCACCTAGATTTAGACAAAATTATTGAAAAAAATGATAATTCTTTATCAGTAGGTGGATAGAAAGCCATGATTATTGGTGATCAACGATATGAACACAACGTAAGTTAATCAGATATATAAAGAACAAACAATACATATCTTCATTTTGAAAAAGTAACATGCACATCAGAACATGGGAGACTGTAAAAGCTGAATCTAAATTTGAATATTCATCAACAAGAATCTAATCATCCATAAATTTGCATTGAATCCAGCCAAAGAAAGCTTTTGATCACAAATTTTGCGGAAAATGAAGAGAAAATGTTGATGAAATGAGAATGGATACCTGAGCACGGAGGAGATTGGATCGGAGAAGGCGATTCATAACCATTTTGATTGACACTTCTTTGTGATTCTTTGAACACCAGAGCTGCAGAGTCAGAGAGAGACTGTTGCTATTGCTCTTGCAGTATTGGTGATGCTATATATTTATTTATTCCCCTGATTTATTGCGCTATTTTCTTTTACGGACTATTTCAATTTTCATCATTAAATTAAATTAAATTAAATTAAATTAATGCAGTATTTCCTAAACATCTCATTTTGATTACGACAAACAGTAACGGCTCTTTCATTCTACCAGGGGAGGAGCCCACTTGTGCAAGTCCAACCTTCTTTTTTACATTTTTAGCCTAATTCTACCATTTTTTTTTATATTGGAAATTAATTTATCACCCTATACTATTCTCATCTCAAAATTAATTTTTATGCTATGATCAATCGACTATTGATTTATTTTAGGGTCTAGTTTTGGATCCCCTGTGAACGAAGGACAGGAGCTCAATTTAGGCCTTAGTTAGATTGAGCCCACTTGTAGAGTCCCGCTGTATCGTCTAACTCAGACTGAGTTGACTCGGTTACCTGGCTTAAGTGATGGCTTTGATGACGTGGTAGAAGGGTGTTGTGTGGCGCCAAGGGGTTCTCCAATAACAAATGGTGTTCACTAATTGGGCCACATGGCATTCAGATATGGCAGGGCGGGGGGGTGGGGTCTGCCCTGTTGCACCACAGGTCGGTGGTTAGGGTTTGAGCATGTGGACCACATGCGTGCGTGTGGCCGTGCATGGGGACACATTGCCGAGGTGTACAAGCGTGTGGAACGCGTGACAACTTTTTATTAGCGTGTGGCCTGTGTGGGGCACGTTTCTATGTCTGTTCTATATCATTTTATGTGTTTTTGAGTACTTTGAACTTTTTGTGCCCATCCTGACTGATTTGACACTGTTTAGACCGTTATGTTAGAATATAATATTAAAAAAAATAAATGAGGACTTCAACTCTAAGTTTGAGTTTTTAGTTGAGTTGGTCTTCTAACATGATATCATACCTTGTGTGACCTCAGGGTCACAAGTTCAAATCTTGGCACCCTCTTCAGTCCACCCATAAAGTTAGAAACAGGAACGATCATATCTATCTCTCTTCGTTCCACTTGCAAAGCTATAACGAGATTGCTCAGGAGGGGGCATGTTGGAATATAATATTACTGATGTGCCTTTTTGACCTGAGGTCAACGCAAGAACACTAGGAGTGTGAGTCTTCTTGTCCACGTAAGCAAAGGTAACTAGCCTAGTGTCCAATTCGTTGCAAAATTGTTCGGAATGTCAAAGGTCTGAAGTATAGAGTCTCAATTCCTTACAAGAGCTTAGGTGTCTTGTATTGCGGTCATGTGTCATGCGTGAAGACAACACACACACACACAAGAAATGAAGTACTCGGGGTTGTTTATCCGGGAGGACACCTCCGGTGTGAGAGTAAGTCCTTAATGGGAAACAAGAGAGCTCTACAAAGAATTAAAAAGCTAGAGAGATAAGTGTATTTAAGAAATGAACTTGGAATTGGATCCCTCTCTCTTACAAAGAGATAGGTACTTATAGATTCTTTCCAACTAGTGCTATATGACAGCGTATGATTGGTTGTTAGAAATTGTGAGGCCCATTTATATCCATTTGGCCAATTAAGCCTCATTTTGTGATATTGGGCTTCTTTCTCTCCAGACGCATTGCTCGGGCGTGCCAGAGTGGTTAGTGTGTTCCATACGTCTCTCGCGTGATGAGATGACTTGCAATATCCTTTGTGAGCCTCCGTCTTGTGGGACAACATCATAGGAGTTTGGGAGTGTTGATGTCCGGAGGGCTTGTTGGTGTGTCTTGAGAGAGTCTTGTCAAAGTCAAGGCCTTGCAAGAGACAATAGTGGTTACGCTCCGTAACAAGTTGCTTGAGCCCCACTGGGAGGCTTGTGCTTGTGTTGGGAAAAAGAAGCTTCCATGTCTCCCAAGTATAGAGAGATACTTAACACAAGGTTGGGAGCACCTTGTCCATGTCGGGTTCGTGATACCATGGGACGCACTGCTTGGAGAGCTTTCCATGGTATGGGGCAAGAGTTACTTGTGTCATGGTGAGATGAAAGTCACATGTCTCGGAGTGGAAAAAGGACCACATGTCCGGAGTGGTCAAGGAGACACTTAGTCATGGAGGGACATAATTAAGTCGCGTGTCGCGGAGCGAGACAAGGTCTACATGTCTGGTCTTGGATGGGAGGATCGCGGATGCCATGATATGGTGTGCAGATGTCGCGACATTGGTTTGGAAAAGCTGGTTGTGTTCGTTTGGACACCCATGAATGCCGCGACATTACATGCAGATGCCACCATATTGGTTTGATAACTCACACGTGTCGCGGTAATGGATGAAGATGTCGCGGTATTTGGTTTGTGTCAAGTCGTTCTTCATCTTTTGAGGCCCTCGGGAGTTCTTTCTTGCTTCGGTTCACTTCGAAGAAGTTTTGGGACTTCATATGAGTAGTCTCATGGCCTTGAAGCCTCTCGGGCCATAGGCCAACTGTTACCGCATTAATCAAAATTGGGTTACTTACGTGGTGTTGAGGTGACCATGTGACATAATCTCATTAGTTCTGAGACTTATGATTTTTATAATAGCATTAGTTAGAATAATAAATAAGGACATCAATTATAAGTTTGAGCTTTTAGTTGAGTTGGTCTTCTAACATGATATCATAGCTTGTGTGACCTCAAGGTCACAAGTACAAATCTTGGCACCCCTAAAATTTGTATAATTGAATTCTTTTTTTATTCTTTCATTGAGCTTCTTTACTTCTTTCTTTTGGCCTTCTATATAACTATTCACCTATTCTTCAAGCCCACTTGGGCACTATCTTCTCCTATCAGGCCGTCCGTGAAGGTTAAAATCGGGAATGAACTCATGTCTATCTCTTCATTCCACCCATAAAGTTAGAAACATGAACAATCCCATCTATCTCTTTTTGGTCCACTTGAAAAGTTATGACGGGCTTGCACATGAGGAGGTGTGTTAGAATATAATATTATAATAATAAATAAAGAACTGCAACTATAAACTTAAACTTTTAGTTGAGTGTATACTCTAACATGTTTATCTTCCATTATACTCTTCAGTATAACAAGTATATCAAGCCTTTGAATAACTTAATTTATTTCCATATTTGATATGAGTCCAATCCAAATTGCCCAAGTCATGCTTTTTGGTTTCGAGCTCATAGAGAACTTAGACAATTGTTAAGTACACATGTTGGCTTTATAGTGGGCAATTAATTTATGAAATTCTATGCATTATTTGTTGCCACATTAGGGTCTCATTAGAACTTTAATGACACTTAAACACATGTGATACTACCCAAAAAATCAGAAGTTTGAAAATAAATGAAAACATGACATGTGGCGCCCGAGGGCCACGTCACCTGGTGCGGCTTCGACAGCTAAATCGGTAGTGAAGTTCGAGTATCGTATCCATAGGGAACTTGAGGCGTTTTATAGAGGTTTATTACTTAGTGTTAATGTTATCATTTACGGGGGATGGTGTTGTGTGTGAAATAGTAAACATGCAAAATTAAGTAGCTGAATGGAATAATTGAAATGTGAGAGAGAGAGAGAGAAAGAGAGAGAGAGAGTACCCAATTGTGGAGAACACATGAGTCAGGATGTAGTTGATGTCTACGAGTTCAATGATTCAATTTGTTCTACCTATCATAGTCCTAGTCAAATTAGCCACCCGAGTCATTTTATTACACGATGTCCTTTGCGAGGTTCGACCGCGACTTAGGGTGAACATGTCATCATTAGTTTTCACCTAGGCACAATTTGCACCCCCAAGCATATTACTACAAGGGGTCACATACACCCTACCTTTGCGTTTGGCTATACTTTGGGCATGGGATGCTCCAAAGAATGGTAACTTCAATAGAGCCATCACACTAGGCGGTTTGAGACACACAAGCCACCCTATGATCAAGGTGAGACACGTGCTATGATCCGAGTTGTGGGTGATCAAGTCACTTCAAGGCTTTGCACCCAACAAACCGCCATAGCCATTGTACAATTAGAAATATGCTTAGGCAAATGAAACAAATCAAACCATTGTCCTACGATCAACTACATCCCTATTATTTAGGGATTATTTGATCATAGTTGTAGTTTGGTAAACAACAACAATAATCAACATCAGCATAATGAACATGTAATTTAACAAAAAAACGTAAATATCAAATAAGCAATTGAGATATAGAATAAAAAAAACTTAAATTGAAATTAAGCAATCTGGAAATACACATAAAATCAATCCAAAACAACAAGGGGGTGATCTCACAATCCAACAAATGTTCAACAATGATCTACCAAAAACCCTTGAGTTTATCAATCCCAAATCACTAAAAACAAGTAGAAATGATGAAATAAGATTGGTCAGGGATGGAGGATGGGTTGGAGGCTCTAGAAACTGGAGTGGGAGGTCTGGAGATGAGGTAGAGATGATGGAGGCTTCAAAAAATCTGAAACCTTATCTCTTGGAATGAGCCTCAATTTACAGGCATTAGATAGTGTTGCGTTGCAATTGATTGATTATGTTGATTGCGCTTGACTGGACGGACTTCTCACGATGGTGTTGATGATGCACGTGTTAACTTTTATTTGAATTTTGAATTGTTGACTCATGGGCACCAAGGCGCTACTAACCAATGTCGCAGCGCTGGAGACCTTTTTCCCTTTTTATCTTTATGACTTCAATTTTTGCTCCCTTTCATGCCGTGGATCTGCTCGTAATATCCTGAAATTGTCCAGAACACAAAAACAAGCATTATTGAGCACAAATATGCAAAATTAAGCATAAAAACTCACCAAAGTCGAAATTCATGACACTTAAGCACCAAGAAGGGCACTTTAGACATTTCACACTCATATAAGGGCAAGTGCAAAACATGAGCAAAATAGGACAGTTATGCATGATTTAGGGTTCAATAACTAGCATAAAATGTAAGTTATCATCACCGAGCTTCTTGACTTTAAAGCTTGATACAAAGTCACGTGTCTAAGGCTCCCGACCGGTAAAACATTTGCCTCCGAAGATTTGGCGACCTCCAACATCACTTGGTGGCTCACAAGTCCATTGTGTGCGCCCAACGCCAATGGTCGCCTCTGAAGTCGTCGCTGACATCCAACGTTTCTTGGCAGCGCCCAAGTCCATTGCTCGTGCCCAACGCCAATGGTCACTTCCAAAGTCGTCAACAACATCCAACTTCACTTGGTGGCGGCCAAGTCCATTGCGCACGCCCAACGTCAATGGTTGCCTCCAAAGCCGTCTGCGATAACACCAACGTTTCTTGTCGGTGCCCAAGTCCATTATGAGCGCCCTACGCCAATGGTCGTCTTCAAAACTATCAAAGACATCAAATGTCTCTTGGCGGCACCCAAGTCCATTTCACGCGCTCAACGCCAATGGTCATCTCTAAACCTGTCGGTGATATGCAATGTTGCTTTGTAGTGCCCAAGTCCATTGTGCGTGCCCAACGCCAATTGTTGCGTCCAAAGCCATCGGCGACATCCAACGTCACTTGGCGGTGCCCAAGTCCATTGCACGCACCCAACGCCCAATGTCGAAACCATCGGCAACATCCAATGTCGCTTAGCGGTGCCCAATTCCGTTGTGGGCTCCCAATGCCAATGGCTGCCTCTGAATTCGTTGGTGGCACTCAAGTCCATTGCATGCGTCAAATGTCAATGGTCACCTCTGAAGTCGTTGGAGATATCCAACGTCTCTTGGTGGCACCCAAGTCCATTGCATGCGCCAAATGCGAATGGTTTCCTCCAAAGTCGTCGACGACATCCAAAGTAGCCTGATAGCGCCCAAAGTGATTGCGCATACCCAACGCCAATGGTCAGCACCCAAAATCATTAGAAGAGCTCTCCTAAGTGAAATGCCCAAGCCAAGGCGCTTTGGCAACCTAAGGAGTCACAAAACATCAAGCCAAGAAATGTTTTAAAAATCAGACTGGACTGGACAGTCCTCTCGGTTGAACCAAGACCCGGTGCCTAGTCTGGTCCGATTAGTCCCTGACCCGGTGATATTCAACAAACCCGTGTGGCTTGGTCAAAATCGATGGAAATCACGACAAACTTTCTACACTTTTTCCGATTAACTTGAACATACAATATCAAGATATTATTTTACATCAAACAAGTAAAAATTGTGGAAAGAAAGAAGGTAAGAGCATCACCGTCAATGCTCGAAGGTGCGGAGCTGTGAGAGGGAAAGTGAAGTAAAGTTGCGCATGCTGTGAGCTTCATCGTGACATGAAGCTTGGCTGCATCTCCGATGAGATTCAAATAGATGACAATGAAAGAAGATTGATATAAAATGAACTGCATTTTGAGAAAGGGATAGTACATTTGGGTTTTAAAACATATAGGATATTGTGGTTGGGTTGGGTTATAGTTTGATAATAAATATGGGTTGGGTTTGGATTTATAATATGGGCTTAGAAGAATTTTTTTAAGGTGAGATATCATATTTTAAAATTATTATATTTATGGCATCATCCTGATGTCATCTGACCCGGCCGGCTGACCTGGGTGAACCAGTCGACCCAGACACAAGACCGGTTTAGCCTTTGGGCCGATTTTAAAAACATTGAAGCAAAGTCCACTTGTGGAAGCCCGAGCCGTAGGAAGTCAAGAAAATAGAGTAAGTGTTGGTTGTACATAGGTTGTCGCGACAACGCTTGTACCATGGCCATCTGTCTATACATCAATCTTTGGAGGTCAGCCAAATATAGCTCGTCGTAATGGCGGTTGCGACGTACGATGCCTCACCAACATCCAGAAGTCCATCCGTCTGTACAAGCGCCAACGAAGCCTTGTGAGCCAACTAGACATGGCTCGTACGTCGTGACGAAGGTCACACCAAGGGATGCCTGACCAACATATGGACGTTCGTTTGTCCATCCAAACTTGTCTTCCATCCCTCCATGCCTCGTTGCGACGACAATTGTTATGAAGGGTATCCATCCCGGATATGTTTGTCCATCCATGCAAGACATCTGTGCCATCCGTCTGCCCCAAGCAAGCCATCCATGGCTCGTCATGACGGCTATCGTGATGATGGAAGCCATCCATCCTAGATATGTCCATTCATCCATGCAAGACATATATGTCATCCGTCCGTCCTAAGCGAGCCATCCATGACTCGTTGCGGCGGTCGTCGCGACCACAAAAGCTATTTGTCCCAACAGCCAAGGATGTCTACCTTCCATATTTGTCATGACATTTTGGATCTGTCTCATGACAAAGGTTTGACCCCAACATCGTTCTGTCTGTTTCTTCAAACTGACGAACCATTCGACCGACCATGAAGTGCCAAGGACAATCACCAATGTGCTATCATCTCAAACGACCATCCAAACCACTCTGGAAGTGCTCTTACTCTCCGAACAATCACGACAACACCCATCATTTCTGGCGTCCTCGCATAGCTAACGCGTCCGTATAACAAGTCATAGTTCACAAGACTTGAAACTCTAGGACGCTACCGCATGTGGTAGAGGCTCCTTGGGGTTTCATTATACTTTCCCGAGCATAAGGATCATACGGAAGCTATCGACCATGCCCAGAGCCCGCGCGCGACATGCTAGAAAGTCAAGGCTTCAAGGCCTTCGTCGTACGCTCCCAACTCATAGGACAAACGTAACTTGTCGGCCTTGCCTGGTAAGTACGCAATGCAGCAGCCTGCAAAGGCTCCAAGCCATCCAAGTGGGACCCACTTCAATTCTGACAAATCACACGGTGACACAAGACACCAACTTGGGGTTAGTATATATACCCCTTCCTAGTAAGTGGAAGGGGATCTTCACCCTCGCATATTCACTCTCTCTAAAACGCTCTCAAGAGCTTTGTGGTTAGCCATCCGAGATATCATTCTCATGCTTGAGACGACATCCTCGAACCACCACCCCAGGTCCTCGTTCTTTGGTGTGTTTGTCACGCAAGTTACAGGTTGACGGGCATCGCCAATAGATATCGCCGGCGTACGACCAAGCTAAGACGGTCAACATTTGATACTTAGAACAATTAAAAAACTTAGGAAAGTTTCATAGCAACATGGACAAGACGACAAGACAAATTAGTGTGTTTGCTTTGACCTGAGTCAAACAAGCGTATCAACATGTTTTAACACTTTCAGATATGACTCTTGGGGTCTTCGACATCTTGTAAAAAAATTGTGATCCCCAAAAGTCCATTTATTTGTGTCAATGCTCGCTCTTCTTGCCCTGAAAGCTCCTCGTAAATGTCTTTGTTCTGGGGAAAATTTTCACCATTTAAGAATCCTAAGAGGGTATCACCTTGAATTCTTATTGACACATGGTAACGAGGTTGGGTCTAAGACACTGGCAAGACGTTTTAGAGTTGAATTCTTGTTGAAATCTTCCATTTCCTTTGTTTTTGTATTGAGCCAAATCGATTGTTCTTCTTTGGTCTATTCAATGTTTTATCGATTTAAAGGTATTTGATATCTTTTGGCCCCTTTAGCAATTTATTGAGCCAAATGCATTTGTCTTTCTTTGGTCCTTCCATAATTTTATCAAGCCAAAGTTTTGTTGTTTTTTTTTTACACGTGGACGAGGCTTGTTCAATGTGTTTTAAAATAATCAAGGGTCAGGTCGGTGTTGTGAGGGTGTTTAGGTTCTAATTTATTAGAGATAATCAAAATTTTGTTTGTAAAGAAGCTTCTTAGTGTTGTTGCTTCAACTAATTGGATCAGATTCGAATGGGAGGGTGATACGCGGAATATTTGCATACTATTTAGTGCATTTACCCCGACATTTAAGCCTTGATTCGCCTCAATTATGTTTTGTTTTATTCGTTTTTGCCTTTTTTTGTTAGATTTAATGTGTTTGTATAGATTTGTTAGGTTTTGAAAGCTTTAGGTCATTTTGTAGCTGATTTGGACAAGTTTTAGTTCAATGCGAAAAAGTGAAGAAATTGGAGCTAGAGCACTTGCTGTTTTGGTCCACCCTTGGAGGTTAAACTGATAATTTTGCAGCCTATATGATTCTGGATGGAGTTGAAGTCTTCACAAGTGTTGTAGAGGACTTCTCAAGCTTTCCAAAGATTACTCACAAGCATGATTCCGACATCGTTTAGGCACTCAAAAGTCCATTTAAAGACAGAACAACAGTAGAATCAGAACTGTGCATAACTCTGATGAATGTGGAGTCGCGACTGTGCCCCAATTACACAGTCGCGACCCTGGCTCTCTGTAACAGCCTTTTTGCAT
>JAYMTA010006207.1:0-10621 GCA_036897625.1 Pelargonium cotyledonis | reverse complement strand
CACACTTAACGACATATTTGACGGGAGTTGACGGTAGGTACCATATTGGGTTTATTTTGTAAATTAAGGTACTTAATTGGGTATGTGATAAAAGTTTGGGTACTAAATTGGACAAAATAAAAAATTTAGGTACTAAATTAAGTATGAAGCCAAAGTTTGGATACTAAAAAAATTTTTATCCCGGCATTTTATAATCTTCTTTGGGAGGTATTATTAATATTGAGAAAAGTTTATTAGAATTGGATTGAAAGTAATTAAAGTGAAGAGACCAAAACAGGCTGCTCTTTAGCCTTTGCTTTTTTGGTTAGTTGGATTTTATTTTATTAGAAAGAAAGTCATCAGTAGTGACTGAGTTGAAAAGTGAGAATAATTAGTTGTTATTGTTCAGTTGATGAATGGTATTATTTTCATTCATATTTTGAACTAATACATGGGTACGTAATATATAGGAACCAATACAATCAATGATAATTAATCCGAGAGATTATCTCTTAAAAATATTCTCAATTACATAATCAAATATTTTGTCAAATCCCATGATTGTAGGCTGAAATCTCGACACTCCCCCTCAAGTTGGTGTGTAGATGTCACACATGCCCAACTTGCTTAAGAATTTGAGTAACACTTGCTTCAAAACTGCTTTGGTGAGAATATCGGCCAACTGATCTTCTGATCGAATTTTTGGTAGCTCCAAAGACTTGACATCTAACTTTTCTTTGATAAAGAATCTGTCTACTTCAACATGTTTTGTATGATCATGTTGTACGGGATTGTGTGCAATATCATAGGCCGCTTTGTTATCACAATATAATTGAATTGATTGCTCGGGGGAATGACCTAAGTCTTGTAAAAGAAGTTTTAACCACAACGCCTCACAAAGACCAAGAGCCATACCTCTATATTCAGCCTCTGCACTTGAGCGAGCAACAACATTCTGCTTCTAGCTTCTCCATGTCACAAGATTACCTCCCACAAAGGAAAAGTAACCTGAGGTAGATCTTCTGTCATCTATAGAACCTGCCCAGTTTGCATCAGTGTATATACTAATATTTTGACATGTTGTGTACCTTTTGAACAAAATTCCTTTCCCCGGAGCTGATTTTAAGTAACGCAAGATACGCATGACAAATTCATATGTTGTTCTTTAGGATCATGCATGTATTGGCTCACCACGCTCAATGCATAAGCAAGGTCTGGTCTTGTGTGTGCCAAATACATCAGTCTCCCTACAAGTCTATGATTTCTTCCTTTGTCAATAGAAACTTGATTGACTTCATGTTGAAGCTTTACACCTTCTTCCATTGGTGTGTCAGCTGGTTGGCATTCTGACATTCCAGTTTCTTGTAAAAGGTCTATGGTATACTTCCTTTGAGATAAGAAAATTCCTGTTTCTGATCGAGAAACCTCAATCCCAAGAAAGTATTTCAATTGACCTAAATCTTTCGTTTCAAATTCACGAGACAAATAATCTTGAAGTGCTTGCCTTTCCTTCGGATCATCTCCTGTAACCACCATGTCATCAACATACACAATAAGAGCAGTAATCTTACCGTGTTGTTTTTTTAAGAACAGTGTGTGATCAGCATTGCTCTGGTTGTAGCCAAACGATTTCATCGCCTTCGTGAACCTTCCAAACCATGCTCTAGGAGACTGTTTAAGATCGTACAATGACTTCTTCAATTTGCATACCTTGTACTTCTGTTGTTCTGTTGTTATGCATCCTGGAGGGAGATCCATATAAACTTCTTCAACCTCTTCAGTTGGTGGAAAGGTTTCCACTCTTTTTAAAGGTAGTTCATGTGACTTTAGCTCACCAACTTCTTGAACCACTTGTTTTGCCCCATCGTCATTGTTAGATATTTCTTCCTCAATGTCAAGAGTCTGAATTTCTTGATAATACTCCCCCTGAGATTCAGACTTGGGAGAAAAATACATTGTCTCTTCATGAAAAACAACATCCATTGTGACATACATGCGTTTTGTGGGAGGGTGGAAGCAACGGTATCCCTTCTTATGTTGAGCATAACCAACAAAAACACATCGTAGAGCACGTGGAGTTAACTTGCTTCGTTGGTGTTTATGGAGATGTACAAATGCCACACATCCAAACACGTGAGAAGGTAAATCGATAACTGCAGGAACAACGACTTTAGTTGTCAGAGTTTGAAGAGGAGTTTGGAACCCAATAGAGCTTGAGGGTACTCGGTTGATTACGTAGGCAGCAATTGCAATTGCCTCTCCCCAATAGGATATTGGCATATGGGCCGCGATCAAAAGGGATCGAACAACTTCTAATAAATGCCAATTTTTTCATTCGGCCACCCCGTTTTGTTGAGGAGTATTTGAGCAAGTGGTTTGATGAATGATTCCATGGCCTTCCAAACATTGTTGCAGGTTGGTATGCTGATACTCTCCGTCATTATCGCTGCGAAGAACACGAATATTGACACTATACTAAGTGCCAACCATTTTGTGAAATTTTTGGAACAACGTATTCTCTTCGTCCTTTGATTTCATGAGACAAATTTTTGGGTGGTGGGTGTTAGTGAGGTAACTTGTCTTGAGTCAAAAGTCATATGATCTGTGGATTATCCAATTACTATTCTTAACAAATGCAGAAATATTTAAAGCCTTACCATTGTCTTGAGTCAAAAGTCATATGATCTGTGGAACTAGTATCATCTATCTTACTTTCAACAATAGTTGCTGTGGAGATTTTGTTGGTGTCCTTCTTACGTTGCTCACGGTTGTGATACCACCAATTCGGATATCCCACTAGCTCGAAACAACGTCCTTTGGTATGTCCTGTTTTGTTGCAATGAGTGCACTTGAGAGTGTTCTTATCAACAACATGAGTTGTTTTGAAAGAACGATCATGTCCTTTTGGTTGTTGTCGAGGTATCATCACAGATGTATCAACATTTTCATAATCTCCTTTAAGCGTGGCATGACGCATTGCTTCTCTACGTACTAATGCATAACATTCTTCCAAATCTGGAATGGGATCTTTTCGCAAAATCTCGCCTTGAACCTGTTCAAAATTAGCATCCAAACCAGCAAGAAAAATATGGACACGCAGACGATCAATAGACCCACGATATGGAACAACATTATCTGGATCTTTCATTACAACTTTATCACGATGATCTAATTCACGAAAAATTGTTGTTAGTTCCCCATAATATTTAGAAAGCGTTTTACCATTTTGTTTGGCGGTAAAAGCTTTTTGATTCAAGGTGAAAACTTGTAGTTCATCACTTCCGTCATAGAAGGCTTTCGACACTGCATTCCAAATTTCATATGCGGTTGGTAAGCGCAAATATCGTTTCATGATGTCTGGTGTCATGGACATCAACAGCCACCGCTTCACTTTTTGATTATCTGCATACCACCGTTCATATCCGTTCTCTGTTTCTTTGGGCGGCTTAATTTTGCCACGAACATATGAAAGTTTTTCTCTTTCCGCGAGGTGCATCTCCATCAATTGAGACCAAACATCGTAGTTTGATTCCGTGAGATCTATTCCTGCATTAAACAATCCTTCTGAATGAATAATCACTGGCATTTTTTCACTTGTCATTTTCTCTCTCTCTTTTTTTCTTTTCTATATAGAATTAAAACTGTAAATCATACAAGTGTGAAGTAATGGCCTAAAAGCATGGCCTACAACAAATATCTAAAGAAAATAAAGATATAGAAAAGAGAGAAAAAAAAAAAAGTAAAATAAAACAAAATCAAATGAACACTTGGGCGGAGAACACAGGGGGGCAGCATAAAAAGTCCACATTCAGGACAAATATGGATCAAAACCAGCTCTGAAATCATGTTTAATTGATGAATGGTATTATTTTCATTCATATTTTGAACTAATACATGGGTACAGAATATATAGGGAACCAATACAATCAATGATAATTAATCCGAGAGATTATCTCTTAAAAATATTCTCAATTACATAATCAAATATTTTGTCAAATCCCATGATTGTAGGCTGAAATGTCAACAGTTATTACTTAATTGGTTGAAAATTACCAGTTGGTAATGATAATTACATCTTACAGGTCTCACTTTACCTTTAAAATGTAATGCCGTAAAATAGTGTTTGAACTAATTAAAACTCTATTTTTTTAAATAGTAAATAAAGTAAGATGGCGGCGATAGAGTGCTCTGTAGGCGATGGTGACCATACGAAGACTAGTGAGGAAGATGATCAGTTGGAGAGAAGCACTAAGAAGGCGAAGCAAAATGTGGTCCGTGATGAGGTCATGTCAGAGACCGTGGACCATGAGGAGGTTATAGGACATGATGCAGCCATGCAAGACGTCGAAAATGGAGATCTGCCCCCCCATCTAGATGACCTGCCCTGCATGTCTTTCAAGGAAAAACTATTGATATTTGAGAAGCGGAAAGAGGATCAGAAGAAGGATCTGGACTTGAGGTTCCCGAATGACGACCCTCTTATTCACTTTTCAGAGGACGACCTCTCTGCCCTCACGGTACAAGCATGACGGAAGAAGAAGTTAAGTGGTTAATGGGATGATTGCCTTATTATTAAACTGATGGGTTATAACCTGGGATGGCAAACCATGAATGACCGTCTCACTCGGCTCTGGACGCGCATGGAGAGTTTGATCTTATCTCCCTCGCAGAGGGGTATTATGCAGTCTGATTCCATCTATTCCAAGACTACAGACATGTCATGGAGGAATGGCCATGGATGATATTTGGTTACTATCTCACGGTCAGGACTTGGATTCCAGACTTCCGGCCGTCATGTGATACAATTAATAAAACCCTTATATGGGTCAGATTCTCGGGCCTGCCTTTGGATTACTATGATGAAGATGTGCTTCTCGATGTAGCTAAGGCAATTATCCGGACGTTTAAAGTAGATGTTAGCACGAGGATAGCCTCGAAAGGACATTTTGCCCGCGTGTGTGTTGAAATTGATTTGAGTAAGCTGCTGGTGCCGAAGATCGAATGGGATGGTTACTAGCAAGAGGTAGCGTGTGAAGGTTTGCACTTAATTTGCTTTGCTTGTGGTAGGGCTGGCCACAAAGACAAAGAATGTCAGTATGCTAAACCAATCCAATTCTCTCTCACTTTGGAGGCTTCTCCGATCCAGAACGGTGTTGGGAAGGTTACGGAAAGAGCTTTGTCAGTTGTGTCGGAGGCGGTGCCGGTGCTGGCGACGGTTACAACGGCGAACAAACCGGCGGATCAGCCGAAAGTTGACAATAGTAAGATGATGGAAAGTAGCGTGTCGTACGGAACCTGGATGGTCGTTCCGCGTAGAGGATCTCGGGCAAATCCGAAAAAGAAGTGTAGTGATAAGGATGGAAAGAATGGCCAGGCAAATCCAGGAAATAATGGATCTAGATATGTGGCTCTAGTGGTAGAGGATTCACAAGAGAAGATTGATACTGATCCTAAGGTCAATTCAAATTCAGGAGGGTCATCTCTTGCCACTGGGCCGGATAAGGAAAAATCAAGCACAAAAAATAGTGGGCCAGCTAAAGCTCCCAAAGGCCAAGAAGCTCAGACCAAGCCCATTACTCAAATGCAGCCCATGCCTAAGCAAGCTAACAATCAGTCCAAGAAAGCTCCATCTAAGGATAAGGTTTTGACAATTGACCGAGATGAGTCTCTTTCGCCTAACCTGTTTGTTGATAAGTCTCAAGAGCACAGAATGACTAATGCTAGATCTGGCTTTGCTCCGGCCAGAGGAGGTTTTGTGAGCCGACGACGAGGGGGGAGGATCAGCAACACCCAGGGAGCAGCTAGTCGGCTACAACGGGATCGTCTTCGGAACTGCTTACAACATCCAGTAGTGGAGAAGGGGTTTCTCGGCAATCCCACTCGGACAAGGGTCTTGCAAAAAATTTTGTCGATGCTGGGGTAAAATTGGATGATCGCACCACAGTTTTGTTAGGTGTCAGCAAAGCTTGTGCTATGGAGAAGGACGTGGTTGCCATACCCGGGGCTAGTGTGCCCCGGAACCCATCCAAGTAAGTTTAAATGAATTTTTTACTCTGGAATTGTAGGGGGCTAGGCTCCCGTTCTAGGAGTACAGCGATTTGGGAATTAGTCCGTTCGCACAATGTTGATTTGATTGTTCTGTTTGAGACAAGAATTCGGGCAGACAGAGCTCGGACTTTGTCGGTTAAGTTTGGTTTTCATCACTGGTTTTGTGTTGACACTGTTGGTAAAACTGGTGGGATTTGGTGTTTGTGGAAATCAGGGCCTTGGGACATTAGAGTCATTGGAGCTTCAACTCAATTGGCTCATCTAGAGGTTTGCGAGGCTTCCAAAGATCCATGGGGGCTCACATGTATTTATGCCAGCCCTAACTGGATTTCTAGAAAAGTCTTTTGGGAAGGATTGTGTAATTTTATGGCAATGGTTTTGGTTCCGTGGGTTGTTGCAGGGGATATGAATGAAGTCCTGGACAGTTCAGAAGCTTTTGGGGGTGGCCCGATGAGTTTTCAGCGTTGTGCTTGCTTCTGGAAATGGTAGGTTGCGGGGGGTCTCATTGATATGGGCTTTGTAGGGCACCCGTTTACCTAGACCAATATGTGCAATGGTTTGGATCGAATCATGAGGCAGCTGGATCGGGTCTTGTATAATGGTAGCTGGAGATTGTTGTACCTAGAAGCTATGGTCAGACATCTTCCTCGTACTCGATCGAATCACAATCCTCTGCTTCTTACTTTCGAAAACGTTGTTAAGAGACAGGGGGTTAGGCCTTTCCAGTTCGAAGCAATATGGTTGTCCCATGAGAGGATTGGCCCGCTAGTGGAGAACTCGGGATTGCCTACGCCTGATCATTTTGTTCTGTATCTGAATAATCTTGCAGATGACCTTCCGAGGTGGAATGATGGGGTGTTTGGCAATGTTTTCAGACAAAAATGAACTATTTTGGGTCGAATCGAAGGGGCTCAGCGGCAAAGGGTGTATGATCAGTCCCACCAGCTAGGCCTTTTGGAGAAACAACTTTTGGAAGAATATGATGCAACCCTGTCTCAGGAAGAAACCTTGTGGTTCCAGAAATCTTGGGAAGTCTACATAACTCAAGGTGAGCGAAATACAAAATTCTTCCACTTAAGTACGATCATTAAGCGGATGAGTAACAGGATTACTATGCTCAAAGATATTCAAGGCGATTGGTGCACGGACGGTGATCGGCTGAAAAATATGGCTCGGGAATTTTTCAATCAGGCCTTCTCTTTCGACTTGGTTGATAGGGTGCTGTTTCTGGCAACTGCTCGGCTGGTTTTGGAGGAGTAAGCAGCTGTCTGGCTGCTGCGGTCAATATGGAGGAGGTCCGTCACGCTCTTTTTGACATACACCCTTGGAAAACGCTGGGGCCGGATGGGTTCCACGCAGGTTTTTACAAGAAATTTTGGGACAAATTCAAGGACCCAATCTTCCATCTAGTGCGGGACAGTTTTGAGAAGGGTAGTTTCTCGAGGGACCTCAACGAGACTCTGCTAGTTCTTATCCCTAAGGTCCAAGCTCCGGCTACTTTTAGGGACTTTCGTCCGATCAGCTTGTGTTGCGTACAATTTAAGGTTATTATGAAATTCTTGGTCAATCGCCTTCGGCTTTTCCTTGATGATATAGTCTCCCCCAATCAGTGTAGTTTCATTCCAGGTCGTGCAGCTAGCGACAATATTTTTGTGACTCAAGAAATAGTGCACAACATTCGGATGAAGAAGTTGGGTACTCGGTATATGGCTCTAAAAATTGATCTTGAGAAAACTTACGATAGATTAAGTTGGGATTTTCTGGATGAGACTTTGCATTTCTTCAGATTCCCAGTTGTGTGGGTGAAATTGGTCATGTATGCTGTCCGGACTGGTTCGTTTGCTATGTTGTGGAATGGGGACAGAACGGACAAGTTTATCCCTCAGAGAGGCCTTCGCCAAGGCAACCCTCTCTCTCCATACTTTTTCATTTTATGTATGGAGAGATTGGGTCTTCTGATTCAAAAGCAAGTGCAGGATAGGAGATAGAGGCTGGCTGTGGTTATAGAGGGGGTGTTTTGGTTTCGCACCTGTTCTTCGCTGATGACCTCATGTTGTTTTCGGAGGCATCGGTTAAACAGGCAAAAGTGATTCGGGAGACTCTGGATAGGTTCTGCAAATCGTAAGGTCAGAGGGTTAGTTTCTCTAAATCTAAGTGCTTTCTCTCTGATTCTCTTGGGGCTGATTTGCGTAATCAGATTCGTAATATCTTGAATATTGATTACACGGGAGAGCTTGGATCTTATCTAGGGGTCCCACTCCACTGTACTAGTTTCAAAAAATCCAAGTTTGATTTTAAGGTGGACAAGGTTAGTGCTAGATTAGCCTTATGGAAGGCTAAATATTTGTCCTTGGCAGGTAGAGCTGTTTTGGTCCGGTCGGTAACAGCTGCAATTCCCACGTATATCATGAAAACCGAGAAGCTCCCTCTATCCGTCTGTCATAATTTGGATGCCCTCAATCGAAATTTCTTATGGGGAGGTTCAGTTACTAGGCGCACTTTTAACTTGGTAAAGTGGTCAAAGGTCTACTTACCGAGAGCTCATGGCGGTCTCGGGATCCGCTCCATGGAGCACATGAACCTCGCTATGCTGGGGAAGGCAACCTGGAAAATTTTGATGTCTCCTGATAAGCTCTGGACAAGGGTCTTGGCTTCCAAATATGACACTCGCAGTCTTACTGATTCCGAAGGCTGCCTTCCGGGTTGTTCAAGGACTGGGAGAGGGATTTATCAGTATGTTCCTGTGATTGAAAAAGGTTTGATATGGAAGGTTGGTGATGGGTTATCTGTTGATTTCTTCCAAGACCCCTGGATTGATGGAAAGTCGATTGCAAGTCATTTAGGCATGGTTTTTCTGGAAGGCATGTTGGTTGCTGAATTCATGGATGATCAAGGGGGATGGGATAGTGAGAAGCTCCGAGCCTGGCTACCGTCGGATTGGGTTGCTAAAATTATTGGGATGGCCATTAGCTGGTTTGGAAAAGAAGAGGATAGGCTTATTTGGGGTCTTGAGTGATCCGGGGACTATTCTGTGAAATTGGCTTACAAGGCTCTTACTCCAAGTCCTCATCCGGCCCAGCTGGAGTGGAAGACCTTGTGGAAGATCAAAGGCCCAGCCAAGTGGAGCACGTTGTTCTGGCTAGCTCGGCAGGACAGACTTTTTTCAAACAGCCTTCAAGCAAAGAGGGGTTGTGCGAAATCGCTAAATTGCATACTTTGTGGAGCATCTATGGAGGACTCGATCCACATCCTCCAAGATTGTACTTTAGCTCAGAATTTATGGGCGGTGATCACCCCACCAGGTATGTTTGCTGATTTCTTTGCTGCTCTGGTTGAAAAATGGGTGGATTTTAATTTGCAAGCTGCTGAGACTACTGTTATGGGGTTTGATATCTCTTGGGGTATTTTATTTGGAGCCGCTGCCTGGAGCATATGGCATTGTAGATGTGGGACGGTTCTTCAGGAGGACTACCCTCTTCCTCATAACCTTATTCGGTCAGTAATGGCTTATGCTCAAAGTGTTCACAGGGTCTTTTTGAGTCTGGGACAGAAGCCTACGAGAAGGGAAATCCGAGTTTCTTGGCATCACCCAGAGGAGGGTTGGGTTACTCTGAATACAGATGGTGTTTCTAAGGGAAATCCAGGCACAACAGACATTGGTGGTGTCATTCGCGATCATAGAAGAGACTGGAAAATTGGCTTTGCTGGAAATGCAGGTTGGTGTAGTATTACGGTTCCGGAGCTCCAAGCCATCCGGACGGGTCTGCAGCTAGCCTGGGAGGAAGGGTTTCGTAAAGTTTGGTGTGAGGTTGACTCAAAAGATGTGTTGAGTTTGCTTCAGAGCAGAGACAGGAACATTTTTGTGGACGATATTGTGCGTGATATTCTGTTTCTTTGCCAAAGAGAGTGGGATGTCCAGTTTCGCCATGTTGACAGGGAGCAGAACCATGTGGCTGATTTAATGGCCAATGTGGGGTGTGGGATCTCTCTTCCCTGTCAAATTTTTCGTCATCCTCCAAGTGAGGTTGTGCCTGTGGCGGTTGGAGATGCCACTCAATGGCAGCAGTTGGCCGAGATGGGTGCCAGCCGACAGTGACAGGCACAGTTTAGAGTTCTAGTCTCTTTTTCTTTTTCCTCTGTACCAAAAAAAAAAAAAAAAACTCTAATTTTTTTGTCACTTTCTCATTTTTTATTTCAACGTGTTCAATTAATTAAGGTGGAGTATTCACACATGTATTTTATTTACATGTATTTTTCATGTATTTGACATAACTAATGAAAATGTTTAAGGTAAAAAATTGATATTTTTTAATTGTATAATATATTATTTATTTACATTTATCGATTTAAGTAAGGAAAAATTATATTTACAATTTTTAATATATAAACATTTATGAGTTATACACTAACAAGTTGTATAAGCTTATTATAATACATCAAATCTTACGAAAAAAATTTAATCGATTTATTTTGAAAGATCTATAATAAAATAAATATAAAATATTAACATTGGTAATAAATTTATTAAAATATTAAAACTTATCCATTTTCTACTCTAAACATTTTCATTAGAATATATAAAATACATATAAAA
>JAYMTA010006206.1:0-10621 GCA_036897625.1 Pelargonium cotyledonis | reverse complement strand
GGCGCCGAGCTTCTCCGGAGCTGCACGGCGGAGCCCACGGCGGCTGGGATTGTCTGGACGGTTAAGAAGGACATTACCAGGTACTCTTCGCTGCTCACCGAGAACCAAACACTCGCCGTTCTTCTTCGCAACATTGTTGATCGTAAATACACTGGGGTTTATCATGTGAACGTTTCGATTCATTTTTATCCTGGTCAGGCCAGTGCAAATGATGATCTGGTCTCTGGGTATGGTCCCAGGGCGGATTTGATCTTGCCCATTTCCAAATATCCAGTTTTGAATGATGGGTTTTGGTTTGAAATTGTGAATTCCACAAATTTTGGATTGAAGGAATTCAAAATCCCCCAAAATGCTTATAGGGCTGTGTTGGAAGTGTATGTTTCATTTCATGAGATGGATGAGTTTTGGTTTGGAAACCCTCCGAATGAGTACCTTGCTGCTAACAACCTCACTTCCGCCCCCGGAAACGGGCCTTTCCGGGAGGTTGTGGTCAGTCTCGACGGAGAGGTGGTTGGGGCAATTTGGCCTTTCACTGTAGTATACACCGGAGGGATTAATCCCCTCCTTTGGAGACCTATTACCGGCATTGGATCATTCGATCTCCCCACCTATGATATCGAAATCACTCCATTTCTAGGAAAGATATTGGATGGGAAGAGCCATAGGTTTGGGTTTAGTGTCACAAATGCTTTGAATATATGGTACATTGATGCTAATTTGCATCTTTGGTTGGATGATAAGAGCAAGAAGACTAGAGGGAAGCTTGTTAGCTATAACAGTTTGCCTCCAGTTGTTTCTTTGGTATCAGATTTCAAGGGTTTAAATGGGAGTTTTTCGACCACAGTAAGCAGGTCCATATTGTCAACTGGGTGGGTTAAGTCCTCTCGTGGCAAAATTACAACCACTTCGAATCAAGGTTTCGATTACAGTAACAAAATGTTGATGGGGAAAGACGGGGATTTACAGATTGTGAATCAAACTATCCTTTTCAACGGTACTGTTCATTCCAAGAATCTATCCTCTATTGTTCACTTGATCAAAACAAACAAAAAGTTAACCTTTTTCTTGTATTCTGTTGACTCTGATCAAGCAAATGGAACTTATTCGTCTGTGGCAAACTTCAAGTCGGGTTTTGATGAGAAGAAGTCAATGGATGTTGTTTTGGGTTCCTCGACAAGCTCCCTACAGAATTTGCAGACGGGGCAGGGTGTTATGGTTATAAAGAACAGCACGGTGGTGAGTGGATTGGGGAGTACGCAACAGATATACAGGCATGATGGTGGCAAATCCTGCTATTTCAGGAATATAAGTAGCTCGAACTACACCATTCTGTATGATAAGGTGACAAATACGTGCCAGTCTCTTATGGGATTTGGATTTAGCAAATTGCAGCCATTGCCTATTCGAAGGGCATTTCTAGCTTCTGAGTTACTTGGGCAAGACAAAGGAGCTTAGATCATACAGATTGGTTGGTTCTTTGGATGCTTCATTTAGGAGCTACTATTGTTGGATGTTCCAGAGAATTTCT
Organism: Pelargonium cotyledonis; assembly: GCA_036897625.1. NCBI lineage: Eukaryota > Viridiplantae > Streptophyta > Magnoliopsida > Geraniales > Geraniaceae > Pelargonium > Pelargonium cotyledonis. Next base: position 9,093 of record JAYMTA010006206.1, on the reverse strand, counting down.
GTATGTTGTCACACTGAATAAGAATGTGAATGTCATCATTATGGTTTCTGTTGTAACGTTAATGGAAAACAATCACTTTGATAATCGTGTTCATTCCTTAAATTATTTGCATTCTGAACCATTTATTACGAATTAGCTAAAAATAGCTCCAATCAAAGATACAAAGACACGTTGAGACATTAAGTGGTTCAAGCGTTTTGTATTCTTTTGAATATCTCGGGTTTCAGTCTCCTTTCCAACAGTATGAGCAGAGCTACCCCTGTTGTATAATATAAAAAATCCATAACTATTCTCAACCAATTTTTAAGGGATAAAACACTTTTAACCAATTTAGGAGTGTAAACGTGAAAGAAAGAAAAAAAGTAAGGGGCTAAAATTTAAATTCTAAGAAGAAACATCACCAGCTGCAGTGAGAAAACCAGTCGTGGAATGTTCAGACTTGACAAATCAACAATCCTTGTCAACACAAATTTATAGAATATAACCATAACAAATCAATATGGAGACAGAATACCATACAAACAGATATTAAACATCTTCATGAGCAAAAATTTGGGTGCGGATATGACCAACACTCGTGTCTCTCCAACTCCAAGTAGTAAAGATTGCTTGCATTTCCACAAAGAGTCATGAACTCTCAGATATTTGGGTCATTATGATTTGCTATTCTCACAAGGTAACAACTTTAATTGTTCTGGCAGAATTAATTTTCATGACTCATAGTTGCAGGACACACCTTACTGCTCCCATGTTTCAGTATCTTCATCTGATTCAGGGTTCTCAACTTCACTTTCACTACTAGAACCATCTTCTCTTACAGGTGAAGACCTCTCTCTGGTTAAATCAGAACTGTCGGCAAGGTTATACTTTAGAAACTTGATGCGTTTCTTCTTTTCATCACTTTTTCCTTCTTTTTGTTTTCTTCCTTCATTTTCTGTCATCTCCATTGTGCGTGCAGCAGCTACAAAGGCAGCATTCATGGATTCGGTTGTCGCTTTATCTTCATTATCTCCATCTTCATCATCACCCTTTTTATCAATATAGAAATCCATTTTGGAATACTCCTCACCCAGGATCTTTGATGTTGGTTGTTCACATTCAGCTCTGGAAAGATCAAGAACTAATTTGGCACGGCATTTTGAGATGCTATCATCAAAAATTCTTATCCCTTGACCCTCGATGTTCAGTAGCCATTCTAAGAAAATTTGACATATAAATCAGTCGAGGTATCAGGTATGTACACTTCCGCTATCATCAGGTAGAGAGATGTAAAGACTACTTACTGAGAAGAAGTTTAGGCGAGGATGTGTGTGATCTATTTGCTTCTGCCTCCATTCCAATCTGGCTTGAGACCCATTTTATTATTTGGAAAGGTAAAGGAGAACTGGAAAAGGCATTTTGATAAGAGATAGCTCTCTCCCGGTCCCCTACTTCCCTGCAAGAGGTCAGACAATGAGAATTGGACAAGAGATGCAATACCAAATTCTAATACACCTTACATACCTAAAAAGCTCTATAGCTTCATACGTAACAACCAATCTTGTAATGGCAAAGCTTTTCATGCGCTCAGCAGATAGGTGAGTCACTCTCTCAGGATTGAGGAAAGAATACTCCACCAATATAACAGCATCAAACAATACTTTCCTCAATAAAACTTCATCTTCAGAACCCTGCATAAGAAATTGCCAAAGATTCGAAGAATTTACGGTAAAAGAGCACTTCCGAACTGAAACATGCCATGTATTTATGAGCTTGAACTTCCAAGAATTAACATGACAAGTGATTGAAACATGAGAAATGTCAGAGACTTGTTCAATATGTGAGCACCTATACTAAGCAACTAAGTACATAAAATGAAAATGACAACTATGTCTATAAGGAAGGACACAAGGACTTAACTATTGAATTGAAATTGAAAAATGGGCCATTCCCTGATGAAAAAATCATACACATACAAACTTCAACATGATATACTAACAAACTAAACATTCAATAGACGAAATACCAACCATTAGGGAAGTCACAGGCATAGCAGTCTCGAGCAGCATCCTGGATATGATCTCTGTTATTGCATCAGAATTAAGCTCAGTCAAAGGAAAAAACTAAACTTGAGAAATGATAGCAAGTTACCCACAAGAGAGGGCATTGTTATACAACTCTATGATGGAAACATGCAAAGTGATTTCAACTAAAAACCATGCATAGGCCTGATAGGATACTACTCAGCAGGCCATCATAAGGAATAACAGCCAATAAAACAGGTTTAGTTATGTATAAGATACTAGGATACTAGGATGTTACACAATCAATGCAAGCCAACATATCAAGAACCATGGTAAGACACCAATATATTGCCCAATATCAAGATGCCAAAATTTTCCAGCAAGAATTAAACACATACCCAAGACGTAGAAGTTCTTAAACCCGGTTAATGAACTAACTGCCCAAATCCTCAAATCTTTCTCCAACTCTGTTCCAGAAACCCCATCTAGAAAACTCATGCACAACTTCAGCAAAAATGCCTCAGCAATGACTATCCCAGCCAAGTGCCCAACATTACAATCTTCCCCACCAAGGCCCTTAGATATGTCAACACTAATAAGCGGCAAAAAAGACTCTACCCCATCATTTCCACTAGTCCATATATTAACCAAATCCCCAAAATGCTCAACCATATTTGAAGATTCTTTACTCGAATCATTGCAACAACACACACTTATATACCCAAGAACCACCTCGAGTAAAGCCTTAACCCCTCTCATCACTTTCTTCTCACTCTTTGAAGCCATGTCCCTCCCGAAACACCCAACCGCCAGTTTGTACATCTCGAGCACAACCGGCGCGAGCAACGCGATGCTCTTCGAAGAACCGCATGGAGCAGAACAAGCTGAAACCAGCTGGAACAGGTCTTTCACATTCGACAATTGAGCCAAAGGGTCGTCATTTGAGGCATTGCGGCTACGAAACGCCAACGCGGAGAAGACCCATATCGACTCGATAGGTGGGTCGACGCTAGCTTGCATGAATTCATAGAAATTTTGGTTGAAAGATGCGAAATTGGGGGATTTTTTGCGATTTTCAGCTAAGAGTCTCTGTATTGACTCGTGCAGAGAATTTTCGTAGTTTGAGCCGATAAGGGGAGTACGATTGGATTCAACAGAATTCAAAGCCATGTTTAATTTTCAGGCGAGAATCGATCAAACCCGTAGGAATTTGAGAGATAGATAGAAGCTCTGTTAAGGGGGCAAGTAAAAACCCTAAAGAAACGGCCTAGGGTTTAAGGAACACCTCCAATTTGCACAATTGGTCACGCACGCACGTAAATATGTCCCTAAGCCAACCGGGGCCGACCGGATTCACAAGTTACAAAGAAGAATACTATATTTTGGTAAATGAATAAAGGTTTTTTTTTTTTTTTCCTGGTCTAAATCATCTGAGCGGGCTAGCATTTAAACCGTTTTATCACACCTAACTAATTCTCATTCAAATGTAAGTTACAATTAAAGTTTATCCATCTCCCCAAGATGACGCTTTACAAAATATTTGTGTTAAGGATGACCTAAACAAGTTTTTGTTATTCATGATTTAGCTGGTAGATTATTGATAATATGTGTCGTATGGCCTAAACAAGTTTTTGTTATTCATGATTTAGTTGGTAGATTATTAATAATATGTGTCGTATGAGAGTCTTAACGCTATTTGTTTCACATGCGATAGAGCGGGTCACAGCGTTGAGCAATGTTGCTTAGTCGTGAGGTAGAAGCAAGAGGGGCCTCGGAACATCAAGTGCACATCTGCTGGCTTCTACTCTCAATTCAACTTATCAATGTGCTTTGTTGCCTAGGACAATATATGTTGGCCTAACACGGGTGGTGCTAGTTCAGGTTGTATGGGGATTCTATAGCCAAAAATGGGGGGAAAGATTGCATGCACAATTGGGATGACTATGACCCATCAAGTCACGGGATTCCGATTGTTAGCGTTAGCATGCAATGAGGAAGGACTAGATGGTCATGGTGACGCGATTATGCAGACATGGAGACAAAAACATTGGCTTCCTGCCAAGAAAACCTTGTCATGGTGACGCGATTATGCAGACATGGAGATTTGACCATTTTTTTTAACTTAAAGGACAATAGTTAACCATTATGACATACCTTTTATGTGGTTTGACAACCCCAACTTGCAAGTCATTCACTATTTTAACTAAACGTGAGTGAGCAAGAAATGTGTATTTCAAAATAATGACATGAAATGCATTAAAGGAACAAATGACAAATGAATTAGAATCATAACATCTATACCTCTTATTGATTCTATATCCTAAAAGCAACAAATGACATATTTAGATGTAATTGAACAAAACAAACACAAGAATAAAAAAACTTTAAAGTTTAAGAAGTTTATAGTGTGATTGTTCCCCAGCAAAACATTCATGTCCAACTGATGATATTAGACCGTTTTTTTCTTCAAATACTTGTACCAGCAAAAGTAAAACTCTCGTTGATGTAATAATTATAGACGTTTCTCGCAACAGATAAAAGAAGTGAAGAACAAAATGCATGACCGTAATGATCTAATTCCATAACTTGTAAGGATTCCAAAATTGTTTCAAGGCTACATTTTATGAAAGAAAAAATTAGAATTACAACAAGGAAAATCAATTCATTGTCTCATCCTACATAGATAAGGGAGCTTTAGAGCTACAACCCATCCTTGACCCTCGCCATCGTTGCCTGCATACAATTTCTAGCGCATTTTGTAATGCTGAACTCTTGAAGCATTGCATCGCCGGCCATTCAGGGAATATTTCAGCATTATATCAACATCTCGGGGATTTTTCTTGTTTTGTGCCACAGTCATGCTCCCAACAATTGTCTCCCCTTCACAAACAGTTAGCACGTCTTCCAGGTAGAGGACAGTTTGCTTCCAATGTGTTGCTCGTGATTTTGGCCCTGCATGATTATTAAGTTGTACAAAGAATATTTACTACTTTACCCATATTACCGAATACCCAATTCAGGTGGACCTAATATCTAATAGCTTCAAAGGAATAGAAGCAGAAGGGTCTATGCTAAACAGAAGGTATGATTGTGTCATCAAGACCCTTTGCAAATATATTCTTCATTTAACCAAAGAAATAAAAGACCAGCAGGTTAAAAAGGAAACTGACCAGTAGAGAAGCCAGTCAATTTGTGGCACTTGGTAAACGATACATCAAAGTATGCCACTAGAGCATGGATGTAGTCATCACGTTCTGCAATAAGCTTAAAAGGAGCTGTGAAGGAAGCATCGCCAGGGCCCATCTTCGAGATATCCATAGTCTGAAGCAAGGTAAGCCATTCAAATAGCATTAGAACAGGAACAAGCATATGGTTAGACAAAATTAACTAGAGTGACATATGTTTCCTACCTTCAGTAGTTGGCAGTTAGTAACTATTTGATTCTGATCAACAGTGTCCACAAGAGGTTCCATCATGGCTTGCTTCTTGATGCAGCTCATGTCAAAGCCATATACATTATTCCAAACTGGAGTAGTAGCGTTGGGAAATGATAAAAACACACAGGGAAAAAAGAATAAGAAACAACAATATACAATGAGAAACATAGCAAATAAAGTTACTCCTTCCAACTAGCAATTTATGGAAGATAGCAGGGTCGCAAATTAACCCATGCTTGAGCATGGATCCTTAGAAAAATAATGTTCATCTTAACATCTAAATATCCAATAGATTAGTAAGCTCACATTCAATCTTGTCTTCTTTGTACTCTGCATCCTCAATGCCTGTTAAATACAGAGAAGCCTTATCAGGCAGCACAACTCCATCATCCACCTGCAAGTCACCAAAGAATAAGAAAATAAATAATCACTGATTCAAACCAGCAAAATTGTAGATCAGTTATGCTTTTCTGAACAAAATAACAACTTATCTAAGACAGAAGTTCCTTTTTCACAACAGCAAGCACAACATAGAAGAGAAAATAAGTTGCTGGGAGAATATTCTATTCTTGGTGATGGGTAAATGGCCATATTTATAGTAACAGCCAAGAACTGACCAACTACCAATGCAACAATATCAACTAATGTGCAAAATATGACTGCAGCATAAGCGAATTTAAACCAGATTTTCTGCATCCCAGCTGAAGCAATGCTGTCTTCAACTATACTAAGCTACAAAGTTTAACTTTAAACCTATAGATTGCACAGGGAGCAATGTCAAGCCAAATACGACCAAAACTATGTCTCATCACTTGAATGAAGTATTTTGCAACATGAATACATTAAAGGTATGCAACTTAATAATGAAAAGAAAACACCAGCTAAGATAGGCGAAATAAGAAGTCAAAGTAAATTCAACATACAAGCCATTCATCATGTTCGTACAGAGCAATATATAACATATTCCTCACACAATAAGTATATATGCACTACGAATGGTCTAAGCATGTACAACTTACAAGCCATTTATCACGCGCATAGAGAACTGTATTCAACATATTCTCAAATAACAAAAAGTATCCCATCCACTCTGAAATAATTATATCAACTTTTGGAACTGGGAGCTCAATTTCTTCAATCTTTCCCTTCAAAACTGTTACGACTGCAGTAACAACAAAATTAAAGTAAAGAAACAGAAATGAACTAATATCTCAAAATAGAAAAAACACTACCTAAAGAGATGAAAAATAAGCTATGACTTGAATATATAAACATGGATGACATTACCATCAGAAAGTCCATTTGCTTCCACTATCTGTTTTGCCATGTCAGCCATTTGTGAGCATTCGACCTGTTAACAAAAAAGTTTAATAACAAAATATATTCAAAAGACATTACCAAACAAAAACAAAGTTGGAAGTAAAAGGAAAATCCAATGACATACTGCATAAACATGTTTAGCCCCTGCTTTTGCGCAAAATAGGGAAAGAATTCCAGTTCCAGCTCCCACATCAAGAACCACTTTGTTCTTAAACAGAAACTTATTCTGATAAATAACATTCTGATATGTCTTAGTTCTCACACTATCCTTCAACATTTCCTGCAATGTGAGTAGTTCTTAGCATGACTTAAGATGGGACATTCACCCTCAACCAACTGTTGTTAATAAACAGGTCAAGAACAGAATTGATGTAATAACCAAATTGATAACCACTAAACCTCTTCAAAAACACAATGAAATCAAAGAAAATAAATTTCTCTTTCCTTCCACACAGAAACAAATATAATAAGATACACAAACAAAACCCATACACACGAAGGAAAGTTGCAATAACCACATAAAAACATTCTTTGCATCCAAGTACAGCACACTTACTTCATGAATACCTGAAAAAGATAAACAAAACAAAAAATTAGCCTCTTCTGCATATGTTTTCCAAAAAAATACGACAAGAGAAACAAATTTACCCATCCATTCACAAATTCCAAAGTTATCATAATTATTGAGCAACTAAAGAAGTGTTGTACGATAATTAAATTAAAGTAAAGAACATCAACCCAGTAAAATAGAAGAACAAAGAAATAAAAATTAAATAAATAAACAAGCACAGATAATAAATATATAAACCAATTTATTTTACAACTCCATAATGGTCCAAATACAACAACTTTATAAGTTATGACATTGCTTCTCAAGCTAGCAATATATCATAACTATGCAAAGTTCCAGACTTTAAGTAAAAACAGATGAAACTTTCATTTATTCCCTTCAATTACTAACTCACAAGACCACACAAAATAAAATAAAACAAAATAAAAGGCAATGAAGAATCAATGAAACCCAAAAACAGAATCAGAACAATATAATGAAAGAGAGCTTTTTCAATACCGAAGTGGGAATAGGAATCGAAGTAATAGTCGGCACTGGTTTTTTCATCGGCGTCGTCGGCAATAGAGATGTCGGCGGCGCAAGTAGAGATGTCAGTGACTTTGTCGTCGACGTCGCACATAGACTCGTCCCGGTTGGAAGTCTCGGTGGTCTCATCCTCGTCATCGAAGCGAATCTTGGTGGAATGGTTCTGGTCGGAGGTCTGGAAGGTGCCGCTGTTGTTCTTGCGACGAGCCATTGCAGCTGATATTTAGGGTTTTGGAGAGGTTCTGTGCTTGACAACAATGTTAATGTAGTACTTGGTGGATTGGTCCTTTGAATGTTTATATTTTGTGTACTCTTATAAAGTAGTACAACCACTACTATTGTCGGGTTGATATTATGATAAAACGGCGCCGTTTTAACTCCCTAAGAGACTCTTTTGTTATGCATAATAAAACCTACAAATGGTGTTCAACCATGGTTGAGATTTGACCGACTTTATCGGGTACGGTCAAATATTGGTATGGGTAGGAGTGTTCACGGACGGGTCATTTGCACGTAGGAGATATTGGTAATTCGAAACGCATCTTACAACTTGACTATTGTGTAATTGACGAGCTGTTCAAATTCAACTGTGATGGCTTTACACGAGTTCAGCTCCACCTTGATTGTAACAAGATCTAACTGAATATTTATCAGGGACTTGTTTACACCTCTACCTGTAGCACAGTCATATTTGTTGTGATACATATTATGTTTTTTAGGTCTAAAATATTCTTGTTTATATCAACAATAGATATATTTTTTCAGTAAATAAATTACAAGTACAAGATTGGCCAAAGGGCAGGATTTCTTGAATTTATTTACTTATTATTTTTAACACGTTTATGTTTAAGCATGACGAATGTTGTGCTTATAGCGCCATTCAGCACCAACGTGTGCGAGAAGAATCATGTTCTTAACTCTGGTTCCCACCATCGCTACCATCTTGATTAGTTTACGGTAGGTCAAACGATTTAAGTGGTTTGAATTCTTTTTAAGTCTCGGGTTTGAGCCTCATTTTCAACGATATGGAATGAAGTGAAAATTTTGAGTATTTGAGAGAGTAAGTTTAACGGATAAAAAATATATCATTAATTAATTAAAATAGAAATATTAACTATACATACTGGACTCAAATAAGGTTTTGATATGAGCTCTGCTATGGTTTTAGAAGAAGGTAAGAGAATTTGCCGCCAGAGCTTAGTCCGTTCGCTTTTACAAACAGTCCAAACCCTTCGCC
>JAYMTA010006205.1:0-10622 GCA_036897625.1 Pelargonium cotyledonis | reverse complement strand
GAGTTGTTAGGAAGGAGATGACCTTTCAATTAAAAAATAATAATAAATGGTCCAATCAGATTTTGACACGTGTTCCTATAATAGTAATAATTAAATAAGTTAAACCTAAAAAATTATTATAATTATTTTGTATTAAAAAAATATTAAATCATCGTCACGTCAGCCGTAAGTGTATTAAAAATAATTTTAAATTATAATTTTTGCGGTTCCATTAACGTTTTAGACGGAATGTCCTTCCAGGATTTATTTTTGAGAACTTTTGAACTAAAATGGCGCTTTCGTCTGAACTTTGGACTATCACGGCACGTTTTAAAGATTGAGGACTAAAACGTCACGAATTGAATAAGTCGGGGACTAAAATGAACATTTTTTCAATAACAAACCTAAACTTGCTTTCAAGCATTTCAACATCCTATAGCCATGCTAATATTGATTAATATATCAAATTGTTGAATGCACATTCAAACTCAAACTCCAAATTACATCGATCCTTATAAATTATAATCCTCCTAAAACTGAAAAATAGTTGAACCTACATACATAACTAGCAGTACCAGCACATTGAAAATCATGTAGCGTCTTTTTTTCTTCTATGGACAGGAATGATTGAAAAGAGATAAATAGGAACGGGCTGTTTTTGTCACCGCAAGCTACAGCTGCGATTAGAAATAAAACTTGAAACTACATCAATTTAATATAATGACACTACTGTTGAGAGGTCTGAGGAGGATAGAGTTCCCAGAGTGCAACCGTTCTGTCCTCAGACGCAGATGCCATCAACTTACAATCAGGTGAGTACGAGACGGCATTGCACTACATCAAGGAGAAGAACAAAGAGTGACATCGCTGGCTGGTTCATGTACTATACAAATACACGTATATGGAGAAAGGGAAAACGACGACGTACCATTGCATGGTGATACTTCAATATTGCTAAAGGGCTACTTTTGTGGTAATTGTACACCCTTATTCTGTTATTCAGAAAAAAGAAGACAGCTTAGTAGAGCTTGCACAATATAATGAAGGGCATAAAGATGGATTCAGATTACAACACAACCTACCTACATAGCACCAAATGATACAATAAGAATTACTCGTTCAAATAGGAAGCAGGACAAACATCGTATGGGTTAACTCTTCCCGGGTCTAAACTCTTGGAAACTAATGAATTTTAAATGTTAGATTGAACTCGTTGTGATTACCATATCACGACTTCTTTAAAGTAGTTGCAACAATAATGACATGCTCTGATAAGCCAAAATATAACTTAGCATATAAGCAACTTTATTGAACTTATTATGATTATTAGCATATCACAACTACATCAGAGTAGTTGTAACAGTAATGACACTCCCTGATAAACCAAAACTGAACTGGCATATTAACACAAAGAAATTTTAATACTTTGTAATTTATATTAGAATGAACAACCTGTGGTCCCAGCCTGCAGTTGCAGCAACTTTTCCATCTGACCGGATTGAGCTGCCAGCTATGCCAGGTCGTTCCAACTTAATTTCTTTCTTGACAATACATGAGCCCTATGCCAATTGCACATAACATAACAAGCAATTATCATCACAGTGTTTCACAGGGTTTATAGAGCAACAAAATAAAATACTTGATGTAAATGAGATATAATATACTAGCAAGAAAATTGTTCTTTTTATAAATACAAGTTTTCTTAGTTGCTTACTACAATTGAATCAATGAAAATCATCATATATGCCACTTTAATGCATCAACCAAACTCAAGTATCACTCAGGTTAATCAAAAACAAGATAAATCATACAAACTAGAAGTCTAGCATTACAACTAATCAACATAAATAAGAATCCAAGGTAGTGAGGCTCTTAGATCACAGCAAAACTGTACACTTCCAAATAACCCTTAACTATTACCTATATTCATCATATAAAAAATATATTATACTTAGGAATTGCTTGTAATTTTACATGCATAGTCCATATTTCTCGAATTCCAGTTCAGCATGTCAACACCAGCTCCAATTTGTCTGTTTGGCAGCTAATTGTTATATAAGATTAAAAAACTTATCCAATATGAATTACCATGGCATGATCCAAACTATATAAAACAATATTGTCATCTGCAGCTCCAGAAATACCCCCACTGCATGACCCATCAATGCATAGGCTTAGAACTGCAAGGGCAATATTCAGTGTAAAACAAAATGTTAGAAAGCAAATAAAACACATAGCGCATAGGATGTGACGACAAAGAAGAGAGTCTGAGCAGTCTCTAAGAGCAGAGTCCCACACCTGGTTCTGAATGAAACTTCACAGAAGTAAGAGGAACCCCAGGATTGCGTATATCCCACCATAGCATGGAACCATCCTCATAGCTGCCAATGGAAAGGGAAGAAAGAACATGCAATTACTACATAGGAACTTAACTCATTATTAAATGATCAAAATATCATAAAATATTATGAACTCAAGCAAAATAAAGTAATACCACAGTTCCACACCACAAAATGATCAACTAATGGCAAACCTAGATAAATCTTAAGTGCAGAAGTTTTTGGTTATATATTTATTAATTTATATTTGACTTGTGCATTTATTAAATAGAGAGGGAAGCCAGATCGCTGACACATTCACTTTTATTTACATGAGAAGAAGAGTATACCCTGACAAGACATTTAGGAACCCCTGTGATTCAGATGGTAAAAAAGCTTGAACTGCCATGCACATTCCTGCCAAGAAACAAATGATTCAATGTTCACAGAAAGCATAGGAAGTAATAAATGCTCATATACAAATACAACATAACAATATAACTTGATTACTAGATAGCTTCATCAAACTGAGCTGATGAAAGCGATTCAAATAATGTAAGCAATGAGGATTATGATTGATATTTAAGCATAAATCACATGTTACAGACCTCTTGCTGTAGTGGAAATATTTGAGGAGCTCCCCAAACTGTTCTGGGGTAATTGTGCACACTTTTCGGCAGTATTGAGGTCCCAAATCTCAACCTTATGTAACCACATGAAAATAATAAGCAATATGGTGCAGAAAAGTAAGAGCATACAAATAGCCACAAGTCTTATATTGACCTCAGATGATTGCTCCCCAGCAACAGCTACATACTTTGATACTTCCATATGAACATCTGATAACTGAAAATTTTGTTAATCCTTATCCTAGATTATGTAGAAATAATAAGACTAGATTAAGTAAAGAAAATCTACACAACCATTAAAGTGGACGAGTAAGATATATGAGAAAAACAAATTATTGAAGCCCATAGGATTGAGTCTCTTAATACAGAACTTCCAAGATTATCACTAATGCACAATCCATGTATTTGACATAACCTTCCATTCACTCGGTAACAACCAACAGTGTCTTAGAACAGTTCATTGTAGCCATCAGGTTATGGAGCAAAACAAAATTTCAGAATCTCTTTTTCGATCAGCCCAATTATTTATTTGATAAAGTTCAACTTGATTTCAGCTTCACATATAGATATGATTTATTTATTTCTAAACCTTCTGTGTCTTTGGGGAAAAGATTCAGAATAATGACTAGTTTCATAACTTTATAAGCTTAACTTCAATTTTAAACATCTGAATAATGTTAGAGAATTCTATAGCTATGTTAATTTGTATTCCATAGACATTACTTACTCTAAGAGAAACTATTATTCAAAGCAACTTTACACGTTGCAACCAAATGCCTCTTTTACAAGATCACTTACATTTTTGTGTAGGCTAGAGATGTAGTATGCTTTGCATTTCCAACTAGGTGGAGAAAATGACACAAAGTACAATTCATAAAAGCTGTAATACTATATGATAGGCACTCCCATCTATTGATCTTTTCGTTCATTTAGAACCAAAAACAAAAGTATATAAGTTTATCAATGACCTGGCATGGATAGAGAAAATTATTTCAACAAAATCAGAACTCGATCCCTGCCAGCTCAGCTCAAATTGCATAGTACTTTTTCAGAAGTTTACACCCTTTTTCAATGTTTTGATGCTTGTTGATCCAGTTTTTAGTTTCAGGAAGGGATCTGTACCCTTAAAAACATGAATCTACTGAGTTGAAATCCAACTCCACAATATTGTTTTCTCCAATATTGGTAATTAAACATGAAGATAAAATGTAAGATGATTGTTTGTTGCTGGAGACCAGTAGACATGCTAGAAAATCCCATCGCATCCAACAAGTAGATATAAAATACATGAAGTAAATCTTAGAGGAATAACAGTAATTTGGACTAACCTGAAGGGATGTTGGAGTCTATTGAACTTTCTTGCTTGCTTCTCCTCCCATCATCTAAAATTTCTTCATCAACAGTTGTTATAACCCCCATGTCATGGTAATGCTTAGAACCTTCAGCTGACCCAAGCGCAGAAGGCTTTTTTACTAAGGAAAGCTTGCAAAAGTGGTATGAGTTTGTCTTTATTGTAATGGAGGGATCTCTGTGAAGAATGCAATTTCGAGTTGATGTAAACTTATGAGTCTAAAAGGCTCATAGCTAAGAGGGAAAATGAACCACTTTCACGGCACCCCTAACTACTACCATTTTCAAAAGTAACAAACTGTCCAAGAATTAAAATGTCTTAATTGAACAGTATCAATTTGGCTAGTTGTATTTGACTTCATAGTCATACAAGCCCATAAGTTCCTCTTCTAAGGAAAAGAAAGAAAGAAATTAACCATACCATATCTCATAATCATTGTTCAAAAGCAAGCATGAAGAAATGAGTACCTGGACAGATCAACTTTATCAATATCCCAACACTTAACAGTTCCATCCCTACCCTGACTACAACATCAGAAGAAACCCGTGTATCAGTTACTGACAAAACACAACCACTTAACTTCAATTCATATGTATGGTATAACATCACCTAAAATATTAGCAAACAAGCTTCAAAAATAACTACAAAAAGTCATAAAGCACCTGATAACTCTGTTGGTTCCTGTGGAAGAGCTACTAGCAACAGAAATAATCCCGTGTGCCGCACTATGCACCCTGAAACCAATTTTTACCAAACAGACCACTTAATCAAGTGCCATCAAGGGAAAAGATAACAGGATATCCAACAAAAAGACTAATATAACTACCATGATGATGAAAGTGTACGATGCTGGACTGTATCCCAAATCCGCAACTCACCATCTGCTGAACTAAACATGAGCACAACAGTTGAGTAAAAGTCGGTAGAAGTTGATGACAACAAACAGCAGTAGAAAGGTCATACCCTGTGAATAGTATTGGTTTTGATGGATGGAAACAAACATCCATCACGGGAGCACGGTGACCTCTTAAAACCGCCACAGGATCAGGTGGTGGCCTCTTGCTCATTATTGCTTTTGTTCTGCCATATAATCTTGAGTGTCAAAAGAACCTAGCAAACCTATGCAATCTATAACCCTAATGCCTCATATGCTAATTATCCACACATAAACACCAGTGTGCTACAAAATGACAGATGTTGGTATCTACATGACAAAGCAACAATTATTGCTAGCACATGAAGCACAAATGAATGAAGTAGATCACCTATTTGTTTATGTGAATTACTTGTAAGTTCAAGATACAGCAAATCTAAGCAATACATAGAATGATACGAAAATCAGCAAGACTTGAAAGAAACATCATGAATGCAAGCTGGGCATTATTAAAACAACCTTAAATTTCCTCTTTAAAATTGACAAAAAGTTATCAGTGACCAACAACTACACACCCTAATCTAAGCAGAGAGACTAAACAAATAAAACTTCAGGAAAAACAGATATGATTATATACCCTTTATACCAAAATGAGTGTCCACTCTCTCCAAGATTTTTGTCCGAAACTGAATGTTAATGGAGAGAGTAGTTGAAACAATTCGAGAAAATAGAAATGACCTAAAACACAAGTTTTGTTTTTAATTGACGGGAGACAAACTATCGACGAAAAATTGACGGTGGTAAAAACAGCCCTAGACAGCAGTTGAGATAGCCCTGGACCCTGGTGGCTCCCTGGAGACTGTTGCAGCGAGCAATTGCAAAATATACTCAAAACAGAGAGGGTAATTTTAGTACAACGATCTTCGTCTGACTACAGAGACTAACACACTACAAGTACCGGAGGCCGGAGAGAGCTATATGAATTATGCAACTCATAAACAAAGAAATAAACAGAGAGCCATGGAATTAAGCTCCAAAGAATCTAAAATGCAAACATTGAAATTAAGAGGAAATCACAAAAGTTAAATTAAAGAACAAAGATTATAATTGCAATATCAATCACAAGAACAGAACAAAAACATAAGAAGCTTGTAAAGAGCAATCTCAACCAATCTTACCTCTTAAAGTGAACAAGCCAGCCCAGAAAAAGCACAAAAATTTCCCCCTTACTTGCAATCGGACCAGCTCCTGTTCTGCTGTGAAGAAGATGATGGAGCAGATCTCTGAGTCTGAGTGTGTCATGGAGAAAGAGAGTTGTGTTAGGGTTAATTAGGGGTAGTTATGGAATTTCAAAATAAAATAAGTCATGTGTCTCTCAGATGATGGAAACAAGGGTTAAATTTGGAGTAAAAACGTGGTGAGTGGTGACATATCATTATAAAATAAGAGGGCAATAGTGTCATTCCATACCGGACGGAAGGGTTCATCATTGATTGAGATGTAACAAAATAAATAAATAAACCAAAGCTTAGCTCTGTGTGGTGTGGCTGTGCTGGTGCTGGCAAAATAATAAGCTCAACACATTCCCAGATCCAATCTTCAATTCCAATATGTCTTCTACTTTCAGCGGCGATGAAACGGCTCCTTTCTTCGGCTTCCTCGGCGCCGCCGCTGCCCTCGTCTTCTCATGTATTCTTCTTTCCCTTCGTTCGGTTTCGATCTAGGGTTTCTCTTGATTTGATTCGGATCTTCCCTTCGTTTCAGGTATGGGAGCTGCCTACGGGACTGCCAAGAGCGGGGTCGGCGTCGCCTCCATGGGCGTCATGAGACCTGAGCTCGTCATGAAGTCGATTGTGCCCGTCGTTATGGCCGGAGTCTTGGGTATTTACGGTTTGATTATCGCTGTCATCATCAGTACCGGGATCAACCCCAAGGCCAAGTCCTACTACCTCTTCGATGGCTACGCTCATCTCTCCTCTGGTCTGGCTTGTGGCCTCGCTGGCCTCTCCGCCGGAATGGCTATCGGGATCGTTGGTGATGCAGGTGTTAGGTATTTATAATTATACCATCCCTTTCCTCTGCTTGTTATTGTTTATAATTTAATGAGCCGCTATTTATTATACTAATTGTCGCATGAACACAATTGTACTGACAGTGGATCAAGTCTTGTGTATTTATATAGCCTGTAATATCTGTCTGTGCTGTTCAATTTTGTTTTCGTATCAAAGCAAGTTTGGTTCTAAATTTGTTATTGTCTTAGACTGGTGATTTGTTTCATGACTGTTTGGGATTAGGCATGAATTGTTTTCTTTTTCTTCCAGAATTCTTGGAAACAAAATTGCATAGAATTGTTGTTGGGAACTGAATGTGACTTCTGGTTCTTATGAGTTAGTGCTTTTCAGTTTTGCATTTGTCTTTCAAGCTCATTGTGCAGTCTTTGCAGCTTTGCTTGTTGGCATGGCATTTAAGTTTTAGATGATTAGGAAATAGGAAGGTAGTGAGATGAAGTGTAGATGACTAGGTGTTTGAGCTACTACTTCAGTGATTTAGCAATGACAGCCAGTTAGGTTCATGATACTTCCAAAATGTGACTACAGGTTTCGTGTATAGTCAGATCTGTGTGGTGTGGATATTTATCCTTTTGTAAGCTACAACCAAGCGGCGTCAATGTTGTTTTTTACTAGAAGAACCTAAAAATTTATCTTTAGTAACTCAATTTTTGTTATCTGCAATCATTTGGGTTTTGGCATCTCAATTTTCTAATATTATTTATGTATTGGGTTAAGTTGGTTGTTTTGCTACTTCTGTTGATAACCATTTCCTACTGTAACTTGTGATTGGAACAATAAAATCATGTAGTTACGGGCTTGTGACTTCGATTGCAATTTGCTGTATATTTGTCAATTGCCATGTGACTGATCTTCCTGATAAAGCAGCATGAACTAAATATGTATTTGTATGTGTTGCAGAGCCAATGCACAACAGCCAAAGCTTTTTGTTGGCATGATCCTCATTCTCATCTTTGCCGAGGCTCTGGCCTTGTATGGCCTTATTGTTGGCATCATCCTCTCCTCCAGAGCTGGTCAATCAAGAGCTGAGTAAAGGATGGCATTTTGCTTGGTTGTGCCGTGGTTGGTTGTTACCTATTAAGAATTATATATATTTTATTCGGTAAGAAGAGGTAGTTGAGCTTGGGTAGTGACTGTCCTCTGCCCAAAAATTCTTGGTGGTGGGGAATTTCTTTTACCAGTGTTGTATGGTTAGATTGGATGGTAGAGGATTTTATTTGGAATCAGTTCTTCCATGAAAATAAAGACCTTGCATCATTTGTCCAAATCTGTATTTTGTGGATTCAATCCCAATGTGTCAGAAGATGGGCTCTGTGTTACCTTGTTACTGATTTTATTCATTGCTCTTCTATCCAAATTTGCTTTACCATTGGTCTGAATTTTACATATTCATTTACTGTGCTGAAAGCATCACGTACTGGTCTTGTAAGTTGCAAGTTTGGGACGAGCCCGAACTTAATTTAAATTAGGCCTTGGATCCTACCAAAATTAGTAGGAGAATGTTTTAAAACAGTCCACTTGTGTCTGGTTTGTACCAAATTAGTATTCAATTTGCTATCATACTGCTTTAATCTGGTCCCCTACCATGCTTTGTTACGTGGGTATTCTTGAAGTTTCACTTTTTACTATCTTATTAGTTAATGTTTGAAATACAAAAGGTAGAGCTTGTATTATCATTTTTTATTGGAGAATGAGAAATATGAGGTTCAAATTGATGATGTATATTGATTCCTACATATGATTTACAAAATGAGATTTGTATTTTCATTTCTCCGCGTTTTATTTAAAGGGTGTTTGGATTAGCTCATGAGCTGGTCAAACAAAACGGCTCCTTTTAGTGTTTGGTTATCACTAAAATAGCTCATGAGCACTTGCTGATCAGTTAAAATAAAAGAGTTGGGTATCTCAAACTTCTGATTTTTCAGTTCATGAGCAGTTAAAAAATAGCTATTTTGACCAAATAAAAGACATTTATATCATTTTATCTTTCTTCTAATTATGCATATATTTATTCTATAATTCAATTTATTAGTTAACTTTAAAATTATTTTAGTTATTTATTTTTTTTAACTAACATTAGTTAAGTATTTCTAATTTTTATCGGCACTTTTATCCAAACGTTAAATTGCTTCTTTTTAAAAAGTTTTGAAACACAAAATTGCTTCTGATCTTTTTATGATTATGAGCTATTTTTGAAAAGTTAATCCACACACTCACCTAATGATTTAAATTTCAAAGATTCGTAATTTTATTATCGGAATTTCAAACATACAGTTGAAATAATATATAGTTTTTTATTTCATATAATTTTTTGGTAGCAACGTTATTATGATTTTATAATTTCAAAATGACGCACAATTATATTCAAAATCTTAGAACAATTTGATTTTTTTTCCTGGTAGAACAATATGATTTAAAAGAAAAGAAAAGAAAAGTTCACAAGAGTTTGCTACATGGAGTGTTTTAGTATTATTATTCATAATTAAGATGAATTTAATCATCAATTCCAATTATACTCAAAAGCAATTTTAATTATTTTAATCACAAATATTTCTTTTATATACTTGGAATATAGATTACATTTAAAAATCAATGACATTAAATTAATATTTTTTAAACAGCTAAAAAATGGGCTTTAAGGGTTTTATGCTCTCTGTAGCATTAGTTTTCAGTTTTCAGATTTTAGGGTTTGTTTTTTTGGTGTGTGACGGCGGCTCGAGCTCTAATTACTGGTGGGAGAAGGCCATTTCCGAGCACAGCGGAATGGTGGTGGTGCAGTTCAGAAGCGGAGTTGTGCAAAAGAGGTGGGGGACAGTGTCTGGTGGTGACACGGGTTTGGAACAGGTGCAGTGGCTGTTCATTGCTGGTCGGAGGCAGTTCCCTAGGGTGGTGAAGGCCAAGATTTTGTCCGGCCAAGGCTCAAAGGTCTTCAACTACTTCTAAAAATCGGTAGTGTTCGTGTAGGTCTCGATCGCTACCGACGATCACAGCCAGAAGCGCGACCAACACCTGACACAGACTCAGAGGACCACAACGATCCGGGAAGATCACAGCCAGCCGGAGTGGAACCAGGAGATGCGATTCAATCTCTTCTCCGGAGATAAGGTTGTTTTGCGAGAAGTTCTGTTCTCGGAGTCGTCGCTTCTTCCAAGAGCTTCGATTCCGTCGCAATTAGGCCCCGAACATATGAATGCTTAGGAGGCTAAGGATGGGAAGGTCGGGGTAGATGGGAAACGCAGAAGGGGGGAGAATGGAACGATGGTAGGGGAAAGTAATAAGACTCAAGCGAGCCAAGTTGATCCAACTCGCTCAACCAACTAGTTTGCCAGGAGAGATGGGCGGTAACGGTGGGAGGTCACCGCAGGGGGATGATGGCATGTTCGGATCTCCCGGGCCGCCTTG
>JAYMTA010006204.1:0-10623 GCA_036897625.1 Pelargonium cotyledonis | reverse complement strand
GTAGAACTCATATATTCACGACTAGCTTGTAGTGAAGATGGATATGATAACGCGGCGTTTGCGAGCGGATCGAATACGAAGAGCTATTAGTGATGATGAATCAAACGGAAGAGCAGCCTATTCAAGTTGAATCTGTGTTTATTCAATATAAGATGCAAGTAAAAGAAAGGATTGAACCACCGCCGATCAGAAAGATCGACGGTGGTTCAAGAAAAAAATTTAGATGAAGAACAAGAGATGGCGGCTAGGGTTTCCAGAGAGAGAGAAAAGAGAGATTCTTTTAGAGTAATTATAAATGTTAAATAAAAATACAATTCCATTAAACCTTATTAAGAAATTACATTACTTTTTTTTCTCTCTCTTTCTCTCTGCCGTTTAGAGAGTCGAATAAAGTTTTTGTTCATGTATGGTTGTTCTTGATTTTAGAGCGGTGGCAATCTTTTGGTTTTGCATAGAGCAAATTACAGTCTTTCTCGTTCTGATAACAAGTCTTGCTTTAATAGCAAGTTAAGGTTTTGTTAGGGTTTTCATATTTACGGCATAAATTCGCGATATGTTTTTTTGTTGGTGTTCGGGACAGATGGAGACGATTGCAGAAAAGGATCAGAATTCAAGTTTGCTGTTAGATCAGAATTCGAGTTTGCTGTTGGATCAGATGACATACACGATGGTGACGAGAGACGGTTAGCAGAGTACTTCAGTGGCCGGCTTAAACTTCAAGTGTAATCGCTGTCAGCTGTTAGTTGTTCGTGCTCTTCAGGCCGTAGGGGATGATTTTAGTGCGTTCAATTTGATTATTCAAGCTGATGGGGAGAAATCTAGTGTCTTTGGTTTGATCATTCATGATGATTTAACCATTGTGGCTCATCACAATTTTCTATTTCCGGGTTGGTCTATGAATCGAGTGACCCACAAGTTAATTAGATTTTTTATCGTCCAACTTGAAGTATAAATAAAATATTAGTTTTTTATTTTTTAAAAAATAGACTTTTTTAGTGTTTGCAGAGTGGCGACGTAGATTTGCGATATGTTTTTGGTTGGTGTTCGTGTATGGCAGTAGGAGGCGATTGTAGAGAAGGAGAAGGTGGCTTGGAAGGTGGTGATTTGGTCAGAGTCATCGGATCAGATGACATATACGATGATGATAAGAGGTGATTGGCATAGCACTCCATGTGGTTGGCTTAAACTTCAAATGCAATTGTTGTCAATTGTTCGTGCTCTTCATGCTAGATGAGAGGATTTTAGTGTCTTCAACTTGATTATTCAGGTTGATGGGGAGAAATCTAGTGTCATTGGTTTGATTATTCATGACGTTTTAACCATTGTGGCTCATGTTAGTTTTCTATTTTCGGGTTGATCTGTGAACCGAGTGGCCCACGAGTTAGTTAGGTCTTTGGTTTCTTTGTCAGGCTTGTCTTTGTTATCGTTCAATTTGAAGTAATAAAATATTAGTTTTTGTGTTAAAAAAAAATTGAAGTCACATATTTTTATTTATTTATTTTATAACTTAGCCATGTTGATGGACTGAGGGATAGATCGTGGAACCCGGACATGGTGGAGCACATTTTTGCACTAACAACTTGTCGCGAGATATACAAAATACAGTTGAGTAAATCTATTAAAAATGAGTCGTGGTATTGGATCAATGAGAGGAAAGGTTTTTACTTGGTTAAAAGCGGATACAAATTCCTTATGTCAAATGATTCTCATGTTCAAGGTACGACGCAATGGGATGTAGTTTTGGGAGCCCAAGTTCAAAGGAAAGTGAAACATTGTATGTGGAGAGCCTTATCAGGGTGCCTTCCAGTTCCGGAATGTTTAGTGGCTTGAAGAGTGGAAGTTCCCATTGATTGCCCTAGATATATAGGAGTCTCGGAGACAAACTCCCATGTCTTGCTTCATTCCCTTTTTGCAAAGGAGATGTGGAGACACTTGAGTCTCGAATGTTCGACGTCGGCTACATACTTAGTTGGTGAGTGGGTGGGGTTGCTAGTGTCACGAAAAGAGCCGGTTTTAATTGAAAAAGCTCTCTATGCAGGCTGGAGTTTATGGAAAGCGCAAAATGAAGGAGTGTGAAATGATAAGTGGATGTTAGAGGGGAAAGTGGTCAGGCTAGCGAAAATAGTGGGGGCAGCATGGGCTGCTATCTGGGGCCATGAGACGGATGGTACAGCACGGAGCACTCGGGTTGGTAGTTGGTCCCTGTCGGCGGAGCAGTCGATCAAGATCAATACGGATGGGGCTATGTTTAAAAGTCAGGGTCGAGCCGGTAGAGGATGGGTGGTGCAGGGGCTGTCGGGTACGGTGTTGGGAGGTGGTCGGGAGGGCTGGGGAGGGGTTTCGAACCTAGAGACAACAAAGGCACTCACCATTCGGGTCGTGTTGGAGTGGGCCTTGGAAAATGAGTAGGATAATGTTGCGATGAAGTCGGATGCCAAAGTAATTATCGACTCACTCAAGAATGGAGGGGATGGTTATCCGAGTATTGTGGACCTTGTTTACTAGGACATATTGGCTTTAGCCGATTGTTTTGATAGGAGCAATTTTGTTACGTTTCTAGTAGCTCATTTATTAGGTAGATCCTCGATAAACATTAACGGAATAGTAGACTGAAACGGTAGTGACTTTCCTCCTGATATCATGGATGTTGTACTCATGGATTTGCTAAGCTAAATAAAGCCAATAGTTTCAAGGTAAAAAAATAAATAAATTATTATTTATCTTCTTTTCATTTGGGATTGGTTTTAGCATTAAGGTCTATCATTTGTTAAGTTTATTTTCTTTTTATTTTATTATAGTTATTCTATAAATATGGGCTATAAGCACCTCAAAACCAAGATTTTGATGTATTTGATGAATGGCAAATGTAGTTGCTGACTAAATAAATGCTTTACACATCAATGTATGAACCATATTTCTTTTCTAATATTATCAGTCAAAACTATGTTTCCAAATCATAGGAAAAAACAAAAGAGGAAAATAATTGTGCAATTCCAAAACAATATCAATACACTGTTAATGCTTGACCATGATGGTCCTGTATTTCGGAATGCTCAATTTCAAAACTCATTTATAAACGACCGACATGTCATTTTTACAAACAAATGTTACCAAAAAAATTAAAAAAAAAATGAATATTAGTTTATATAATAAATGCATTCAAAACTACGTAAGTGATTAATTCAAATTCTAAAATCATTCGTTCTCCTTTACTCAAAAACTATGTGGATTACTACAAAGCGTGCGAGTTAACTGATAAGAGTTGTTCCAGTTTAATCTGAGGTATCGAGTTTGAGTCTCAAGGAATGCAACTGTGTCAAAACTTGGTAGGGAGAGCTTTGAGTCATTGTGGTCCTACCCGGCTCGAATGAGGATTAGTCTGAGTGTGGTAAAACGGTTTAAAAATGTCCACCGCGAATTTGCGAGCCCGCTCCGAAACCTCATGATGGCTTAGACAAATAAAAAAACACATGGATTTAAGTAAGTGGCTAATTCAAAATCCAAAATTTCACCTCATACCCGCTCAGTAACCTCATGGTTTAGACCTAAAAAAATTGTTTAGACCTATAAAAAAATGTGGATTTAAGTAAGTGATTAATTCAAAACACAAAATTTCACCTTATAACATGAACAAGGATGCTTGAACTTTATATCTGAAAGAGAATCTAAACTGTTTAAATTGCTTGACTAAACAAATCTTGACAATTCTCTTTCACTTAAAACTGGGTATTTTTGAAGAATTAATCACCTAATGAAAATTGTGTCGTTTAAAGTGTAGTTGATATGATAATTATATTGGTGAAGAAGTTGTGAGATTATGCACGATTTGGTCCCTGAACCTTTTTTGACCCAAAATAACTTATTAATTTTTAAATATGGACAAAAAATGGTGTTTGTCATTAAAGTTTATATCAAAAGTACATGGACCAAATTTGGTATATATTTGTAAGTTAATGGACTATTTACAGTTATAAAATGTTCATCGACCAAATTGAATGCAAAAACAAAAAATTTAAAATTATTTTGAGTTAAAAATTAATGAACCAACTTGGGTCTAATCGTGATAGTTCAATGCCCAAATTAGATTTTGTATCCAAAAATAATCTTTACCTAGTGATTTTTATATGAAAGTGAAGGGTGATTTAATTGTGATTAAAATTGAGATGCAAAATACAACAAATACATTAGATAAGGTGTACGGTAAAGAGGGAGGGGTTGTACTTGCAAAATGCTAAAAAATAATAGCAATAATGTGTAAGGGAATATTGTCCAATCAGAATCCGACATGTCAGCGTTGAACAGCAGAGTGTTTCGTTGAGTGCTGCAACCACAGACCGACACGTAACAGTTTCCAATGCTACCTTACTATTTCACTTTCCTCCTTCCTAGCGTGTTCATCACTCTCCTCCTCTTTTCAATTCACTAATTTTCTTCCTTCTATTTTCTCAACGTTACATAAAAGTAAAAAGCTTTTGCAAGCATTGTCTTTGTCTTTACTCCTTTTTTTTTTCCACATTAAATTTACGTTTAAATTTTTTTTTAAATCCAAAGGACCCTTGATCTCGATTAAGGTTTAAGTGAGGTGAGTCGTGAGCTTGATTTACTAGAATTCGATGGAGTATTCTTGCTAACGCCATTGATCTTGATGATGGATGAGGTGAGCTTTATGATAACTCACATATCATATCGAGTTATTATTGTCATCTATCTTATTTTACTCCGCTTTTATATTATTTTGGTCATACTTCTCACAATCTTGTGTTAGAGTGAAGTCAGGTCCCGGTCCTATTATGATTTATTGGTGTCTTGGTCCTCCTCCATTTCCGGTTCAAAGACTTGTATGAAGTTGTGGGATGCCACGTGTTCCGTAACTTTGTGGTTCATTTGGTTGGGAAGGAATGGGCTCGTGTTCAATGATGTTTACCTGGCTCTTGAAGACACGATTCTCCGCATTTAAAGCTTGCTTTTTCCTCTCTTTTCTGTAATTGATTATGATCGTGCTCGTAGCTTTGTTTTTTCTCATTGGGTTGCCAATCCTAATTTGTGTTTGGAATAGGCTTGGTACCCTTTTATTGTACAATTATTGTTTCGGCACTTTGTCGGGATTAATAAAAGTTACCGCTTGCTTATAAAAAAAATGTTAAAATATTTTTTTATTTTTGTATTTATGGCTCAAAGAGTCAGATATAGTAGTAAGAATGATTACATGTTATTTTATGTTGTGATTTCAAGTGCCCTTGTATTCTATCCAAGGTTGGGCGTAAAAAGGGAAGAAATGAATGGAATAATTCAACAACTAACAATACAATCGCGATTGTGATTTCTTGAGATAAAATTCATAGTCGCGACACTGGACCTACAAAGAGAAAATGAGCTGAAGGTGCAAAAAACAGTCACGGCTATGGAATTCTTATGAAGAATTCACAGTTGTGACTCCACTGAACAAAATTGCAAAAACTATGTACAACACAATCGCGACTGTGGAATTTTTTTTTCGGAGAATTCACAATCGCTACTCTACCTGTAACTAAATTATCGCTTTTGTATTTTAAGATGCTTGTGAGATTCATTTGACTTCATGCTAACTTATCAATATTTTTGCTCATGTGTCATGGACATGATGATAAGACTGAATTTTGTGTTAGATTTGACTGCCATATAGTAAGTTAGGTGACCATGCTATTTTAAAAAATAGTTTTAAACAATCATCTTAATTTTAGAAACAATCATCTTATAGTTTATAGGAGTTATGAAAAGTTATTTAAAAAAATGGCGGAAGTCAAAAAAGTAAGAACAAATTAACAATAGGATCTGGTGCGTAGAACACAATATCCAACTTTTGCCATTGTTATATATATGTGTGCATTGTCCATGTGGAGAATTTTCTATAGCTTTTCTCAAAAATACTTTTGCCATTCTTGTGGAATTTACATCTTCCATGTCTTTTCTCTATCATCATTCGTTGGCAAGAATTTTTTTTTTATCATATAGTAATTATATAAAGTCATTGAAGTTTATAAGAAGAAACGTATAATGCCATAATTTTACCATTTTTATTTTACTTTAGTGAAAATCAGCAAATGTTCAATTTTTATTTTATTTTATAAACAAACGGTACATTTTATCTTACTAACCCAAATATCAAAATAAAAGTACATAAAACAAAGGTAAAAACATAACCATTAACCCAAACGCGAAGATGGACTAAAGACCCAAGAAAAAAAGTAAAGAGAGTTACAAAAGGAGCTGTCAAAGCAATTAAGCAAAGCGAAGCCTAGAAATTCATGCTTGGGGTGTGATGACCGGCAGAGCTGGCGATTCGAGAATGACTATCAGCGGGTGGCAGCAACTTCGATGACACAGAGTTGCTCGATAACATCTTATTCAAATTCTCAACATACCAAAGGAAGAGTTCAACCAATTGACAATTATTGTTCATGCAAAGACTACTCAACTTTCCAAATAAGTGTTTTATTTTACTTATACTAGTCTCAGAGTATCCCTTATGACAAAATAGAGAGTTAGAGATATAAATAATGAGTAATATGGGCATCAGTTGACTGATATAACTTTATATCAGTTGCACCAATAATGTTATGAAACATCGTTTAAAATCATGCATCCAGACGGGTCGTTCCGCTCCCACAAATTCACTTGCGTGGATATAAGTGAAATTTAATGAGGTGTTATCACCTCATTGGCTTGATTAAGTTGTAATAAGTTATATTAGTCAACTGATATACATTTTACTCATAAATGATTTGTACTACAGATAAGTTCAAAAGATCAAATCAATTTTTGAGGATGTCAAAGACATAAAATCAATCAACAGTATGTAACTTATCTCTCCTAAATGAAAAATCAATCAAAAGTACATAGTTATGATATTCTTTTCAATAACTCATGATTTAAAACTATGTCGTTTTGAATTTCTTATTTACTTAACTTTAAGTGAAACGACTCACCTCCATTTCATCCAGCATGGAGTCCCAACCAAGCTATTATTGTTTGATATTCAACCAAGACACAAAATTAATAGATTCAAGCGAGCGCTTTGTGTCCACAAATTTATTGAGGCGTATACGAGTGCTAATTCATGAGATGATATCATCTCATTAACATGACATAGTCGCCGTTCTCTAATACACTGACAGATATTCTTTCTCTCTCTATATAGATGAATAGATAAGATTAAAATACTTAAAATTAATAAATTTTGATTCAGTTTAAATCAATCTAAGAAGATTTTACCACCATATTAAATTTCAATTGGGAAAGCAGAGTGATCCGTAATATCTAAAAACATCAAACTTTATCGACAACTTAGTTTAATCAAAAATTCATTGTCTCACGCTACTTGAAGTTGTAATATATATTTTCATTTCATCTAATCACAAAATCTAAACTCATAAATTCTTTTTTGGGTTAAGAAATGTGATGCTTGAGTAATTGGCTTTTCCACTTAAAATTCTCTGTACGTACCATGATAGAAGTCGTGACAAAATTGGCTACTGCATATATATATATATATATATATATAAGAAAATAACATTTATTTGCAACTACTTGTTCTCTTTAAAAGTCCTGCAATATGTCTAATTACCAAGACATGTTGGATCAAGTGGTAAAAATTCTTTAAATTTTTTCTGAGGAGTTAAGTTCGAGCCTCACTGTCGACGGTATATGGTGAGATTTGTAGAATAGGATTCCCGTTGATGATAAAGAAAATGTTCAATTAATCTATGTGTGTACTCGAAGAGAGGAAAAACACAAATAATTAATAGAATTCAATAATTCATTGAATATGTACCGAGCGCAGAAGAACGATGATCATGATTCATTGACTACAATAAATAAGATTATGTTAAGATATTCATGTTTTTGTTGCAAGTCAAAACTCGGTTTGTACATCCAAAACATGTTTAGCATAATATTTAATGATTTTATCATAATTTAAGCTGTTTTATTAGCTATTTCATAGTGTTTTATTCTTCTTAATCAGAGGCTTTTATGCTAATTTTGTAATATTTCATTTTTATTTCTCTTAAGAGAAAATGGCCAAATTGGTACATTAATTAGAATTTTTCATTTGTTCATTTCGGTAAACAAAAATATTTATTATTTAGTTTGATTCGTGATTGAAGTATAGTAGAACTAATTTAGTACATAGTTAATTATCAGTTAGTTTTCTCATCCGAAAATAATGACATGTATTTATTTAAAATAATAATAGTAACATATTCAACATCTTATTATGATTTATTTGTACAACTACCAACCAAACTAACGACACAATGACATGTGATTGGTCCGTGAAGAAGTGAGATACGCTTTTGAGCCTGTCGTGAGATTGGATGTGTAGATACCAAGTGAAACTTGAGACATTTACATGCCCTTCAAGTATTGCGGCATATATGTCTGAGTGGAACGATGATCCTTATGCGTAATATATATGGGTGAGAATTTATATGTGTCCGGTGAGGCAGAAGCCTAGAAGAGGCGAGGTTCTCATTGTGACCAAGTATCTTGTTGGTATTTGAAAGAATGTGACCCTCCTTTCCTTGAGGTAGAGAAGCTTGTTGCTTTGGAGGTTTACCATGTGGTGTGAGGTCTTGTCTTGTTAGATACCTCTTGAAGGATTGGTGACGTTGAGTCGGTGACCATCCGTAAGGTTGCGTAAAACTGACAATTGAGTCATTAATCGCAACTCACAAATTATCATTGTCATTACTTGAAATGAGACTAGCAAAACGTGTCCCTAGATGTAAATTAACATGCATCTTTTTTTTTTCGCTTACTCGTATCCAATGTTTAGCTCTCTCTCTTATTTCTTGTGTCGACTCTTCTATGTCTATTGAGTTTTCGGCTTGGGTGGCCGGTCCTAGCCCTTGTTTATGCTAGTTCCGGTGCACGTTACATTGTACTTTCATTATTACCCGTTGGTTTTTTTTAATAAAAGGTACCGCTTGCTTATCAAAAAAAAAAAAAAAAACTTGCATTTTTTTTTGGTACAATGCGTTTGGCTCGAACCTAAACAAGTCGGGGCACAAGCCCTTTTCTCAGTGGTCAAAAATTAATTTTTTTTCGAGTACAATAATATTATTGTAGGTTTAGGACTCTTGCTCTTTGTTAAGTTTTATATACTACTAGTTTATACACCCGTGCGGTGCACGGGTAATTTAACCAAATTTAGTAATTATAAATTATTTTTTAAAGAATTTATTTAATTAATTAAAAGTTTTGTATAATAAATCAAAATAATTGTAATTATGGTATATACTTAAATTTCTCAAACTAAATCTTTTTATTATAACTTCAATTTCCTTTTGATGATATTTCTTTTTACCTAACTTACCTTATTGTACATTAGGGTAATTTTTATAATTATCTAAAAATTTGTGCCAAAATTAAAAATTGATGATATGACACTCTAATACGTATTATAAACATATTTTTTGGTTCAACTTTTATAGTATGTATATATCAATATTTCTTAAAATTCAAAAATTGATTATATGGTGAGCTATTACTCTTTAAAAATACATTTTTCTATTCTATTTTTTTGAGTAGAATATTCTATTTTCATATGTTGATAAGTGTTAAATAACGTCATTGAAGATTTGTCCAATATTAATTGACATCATCAGAGATTTTTATCCATATATATGTCAAATGGGTATTTTGGGGACTTTGATAAAAATAAAATCTAATATTTTGGGCCAAGATGTGCATTTGTGACTCAATGGTAGTGGTGCAGATTGGCAACACAGACTGCGTGGGAAGAAAAAACGGTTGTGTTCGATCTCCACTTAATGCACTCTTAAGAATGTGGATGAACTTTAACTGTGCTTTACACTCGAATGAGGATTAATACAAGTGTGGTAAAATGACTTAATAAAAAGATATTAACCGCGAGTTTGCGGATTCGTTCAGAAACCCAGACCAAAAATTAAATGTACATTTGATAACATGCATGTAATTATGTAAATGTTGAACACAATATCTATTCTCATTGATCTAGGTCTTACTTATAAAATTTTGAATTTAGTAAACATAACAATTTGATCATATAAGAAGGTGTTTCAATATTTGCAAGCAATTTTGTGCTTGTGTGAAGAAGTATGTATCATGAATAAATGTTATAATAGCGTATGGTTGTATTTAATGCATCTTAATGGAGTATGTTGTTTTTGTGTGACTTGTAATTAATTTTTTTTAAGAATAATAATCTGTTTGACTATTATTAGAGAATCACAGTGGTTACAGTCTAAACTGGAACTATAATCAGACGAGTCTAGAATTCGGGACAAACCGGACCTACGATGCTGATTTAAAATGCCGCAAGGCTACCCCACAGAAGTACAATGAACCAAAAAGAAAAGAAAAAAAAGAAAAAAATACCACCCAAGTAGCAAATCAGACACTGACAAACAAGGATCCTACAAGAGACCCCTGTCGGCTACAAGGCAAAAACCACCCTACCACCCCCGCTATCCAGACATTTGATTAAACCATACCGGTCCGAGCCACCTCCTCCGTGCTCAAAGTTCCTTGACCGAAATCTACCTGGCCCCCTCCCACCATCGTCCACCGTCTTCTCCCTTTCATCAGGGTAGCCCCGCA
>JAYMTA010006203.1:0-10625 GCA_036897625.1 Pelargonium cotyledonis | reverse complement strand
TTTTTTTTTTATCAGCAATAGGTACTTTTATTCCAGAATTTTTAAAGAGAAAACAAGAAAAAGTACAAGAAATGGAGCAAAAAATCCCCAAAGAAAAAACAGAAAAACAATATTAAAGGCACCAGAAATCGAGGATTAAGTGGCTATCGGACGGGGACAAGAACAACTCTGTGTGAACCTGTCAGCAGAACTGCATTCCAAGCTTAGGGAGCTGTCAATCTTGTAGCGTCAAAAGTTTAGAATTAAGTGGCCATCGGACGGGGACAAGAATGCGGGCTATTTCCATCGTTGTACGTCGATGCGTCGGGTTTCGAATCGGATAAATGGAATAATGAGTGGAAGCAATTCGTTCACTGACCCAACAACAATCAAAAGTGCATCTAGTGCCTTTTTCAAAAGATGTCTAAGTTGTAATTATAGGGATAGACCTTTAATGAGAAACCTGGGGTTCCGTCAGCTCTCGGAGGAGGTCAAAGCAGACTTGGACAAGCCATTGACTATGGAAGAACTTCGATTACATATTAGAAAAGCTTGGACCAGTATTTGTCCTGTCGTGATGTGGTATATATGGCTAGCCCGGAACACTCTAATGTTCGAGAATCACATGCTCTCATTTGAAGACACTTTTTATAGCATTCAATTTCAAAGTCGTAGTTTTCCAATTATGCATCTTGTAATTGGTATTTCTGAAGTTTCCTTTTCTTTCGGCTCTTGGCGTAGGGATCTAATATCCTTTCCGTCGCCTAAGATGCTCCATTTGTACTTTTATTGCCTTTCCGGCTTTAATAAAAGTACCGCTTGCCGATAAAAAAAAAATTGTCTTGTTCCTCCTTTGGACCTATTGGTCTGACTTGTAATGTTATTTTTGTTTATTGTTGTCGGGCTTTACGGAACAATAAAAATGAGAATCCTCCTTCAAGCGATTTTCAAAAGTTATTCTTCTATATTCTATTTTGCCTTTCTTAGTGCTACAAAATTCCATCATTCATCTATTTTTTTATAAGTGGTCGGTACATTTATTAAAGAATCCAAAAATATCAAATAAAACTACAAAATTTTCGAGGAACCAAAAATGAACATAATTAGAATTAGGGTGTAACGACTTTAGTTTCCCAAAATCGTTCAATAACTTTCAACTCAAAAACCTCTAGCCTACAAATCTAAATCCTTGCAAACTTCTCATAACAATGTAGCCGATTGAGTAGGAAAAGAATTAACCTGATCAATCGAATCAACTTCGACCCTACACTCATATTTTATTCATAATCTTATTGTTTCGTACACTTCTATTGTTGTCTCTCGAGTTAAACCTCTTTTTAACTTGATCAAAGTAAACAGTGATGGTTCCACTAACCTCTAAACATTGACAGGGGTCGTAATGGATTATGGTTAGCGGATTCTTCAAGAAAAGTCTACGTTGCTACGGCTCTGCTAAGTGAGCTTTAGGTTGTGCTAGATGACATTAATCTTTACCTTGGATGCTGACAAAGCTATTATCGAAAATGATTCTTCTACTGTTCTTGACCTTGTGAATAATTATTATGGCTTATCTCATCATTGGACTTCTCTAATTGTTACTTCCAATGTTAAGAAAGACCTTGTGATTGAGGTGTTTTTTTTCTTATCTGCAACAATATCATATTCGAAATAATAATATTTCTCACTTCTTAAAGAAAGCGTCACCGTAAACTCTACTTTACAAATTCCACCTCATACTGTCAACAATGAATCTCGAACTTCAGATGTCAAAGGGAATCCATGGTGTTTTAAACATTTGCCTAAACATGTCTTGTGATGAAGGGGTTGTTCAACTTGATCCCAAAGGAAGCCATTTTTTTCGATTTCACAACCAAATACCATCTTTGGCATTCGGATATGTAACATTTTATCTTTGCACTCACTAGTGAGTTGTCCGTATTTATTATGTAATGATGTGTAACAAGCATACTTGTTCCCAGGGACGGATGCATGAAGAGGGATGAGGGGGCAGTCGCTTCACTAAACTATTTTTAGTTAAAAATTTGCCGTGTTTTTTTTATTGTTTTTCATTTTTATCTTTAGTACTATTCTTTGAATTTGGCCTACACTAAAAATGTAAAATTTTAGTATTTCCCGTTAGTTTAAAATATTTTTCTCACGCTTGTTCCTCCATATTCGATGTTAATTGATTATCATTTTGAAAGGAAATAACAAAATGGAACTTCCCATGGACTTTGATGTATCCAGAATGGAACTCTTTTTGTCCTTTATATAGAATGTAATGTGGCTAGACTAGTCTAATTGATAGTTTTCCATATAAATTATGGAGTTAGTATGCATCATAAATTAATATGCAGTATTAGACAATAACAATTACTAGGAGGATGCTATGAACAATATCTATAGTTCTATACAAGTTACAAATTAAATAAATAAACTAAAATATCAATATATGTGTCAATGAAAATGATAAGTCATTGTTGTTTGTACTTGCACACATATGATATATTATAAAGATTGGAATTGAAAGGCACGTATCACAGGTCTCTTACCCAAACATAGAAAAAGAAGAAACAAAAAGAAGATAGTTGATAAATGCAAAAAATTTCATTTCAGTACTAATGAACGAGTACTGAGCATCTATGTTGGACATTGTATGCATTAATATATATTGCCAGATACCCAATCACCCACAAATACGATAAGGACTATGAGAGTGACAACTATTTCTTTGTTTTTTTAGTTCCAATGAAATCAAATCTTGTAGCTGTTTAAACACTCTTCATCTCACATCTTTTATATATTTAAATCACAATACTCAATAGAAGAAGAACGATTCATTTGGTGAAGCAGGTTGAGATTGTGGAAAGAAATCTCAAATTTGATCTTTACTTATCACATTTTTGGAAAGAGATGAAAAACCTTTACTATGAAAGTTAAAACTTTCCCCCACGAGTTAAAAACAATAAAAATATTAAATATTCTAAAGTTTGTATAATAATTTTTGTTTTTGAACACAATGACATGCAATGTATAGATGCATTCATATATTTCATATTGATGCTAACCAAAAAATCATAAGTTTCAGTATGAATAAAATAACGACATGTGGCCGCCTCGGCGCCGCGTAAGCAACTTGGTTCAACTCTTCATGATCGCGCTTGACCCATGACCCGAAAGACCTCAAAGCGATGAGATCACTCATATGAAGTCCCAAAACATCCCTAAGACAAACCAGAGCAAGTAGGAACTCCAGAAGGCCTCAAAGCACGAAAATTACTTCGTTCAAAATAGATGTCACGACATCTACACACATTTCCGCGACAATGGTGCTTGTCCTGCCAGACGAGGGTTTTTGGCCCCGCCGGAAAGTAAGGCCTCGTCCGGGTCCATGCAGCGACAACAACATACAATTAATGTCGAGACATCCGTGTACTCCGTCTCTAGGACCGTACAAGCCACTTGTCCCACTCCACGACATGTGACCCTTGTCCCCTACATCTAGGGCCGGAAAAGCCTGTGTTTCATTCTGCGAGACCTTTGTCCAACCATGATCAAGTGTCTCCTTGTCCCTTTGTGATACACGTCCCTTGTCCTTTGTCCTTCCATGACCAAGTGCCTCATTGTCCCTCATCCATGGGCAAGAAGCTCTCATAATTGTGCTAAGTATTTCCTCATACATGGGAACCATGGAAGCTTTCCTCTTCCCTTAGAAGAACAAGCCTCCTCGCAGAGCGCAAACTTCCTCGCGAAGCACAAGCCTCCTCACCGAGCATGAACTTCCTACGAACGAAGCCTCTCTGCAAAGCACGATCTCCCCTAGACAAAGCAAATGCACCAAGGAACTTTCCATGAGTAAAGTTACTCCCAAGACTAAGGAAAATATACTAAGTATAATATGATGATCTCCCTTCAAGATGGGATCAAATGGCATGACAAGGGCTTCAGACAACCCCATGCCGCGGCGTGGAGCACAGATGTCGCGGCATCCAAGCATCCCAACACCACAAGAAAGACACTTGCACTCCATCATTTCTCCAACAATGTAAAGTGACATGTGACACTTCAAGTCATTCTAATTGGACTCTTGCAAGTCCTTGATTTTGCCAAGACTACTTCGAGAAGCTCCAACAAGACATCACAACATTAACACTCTCGAATTCATATGACGTTGTCCCACAAGACAAAGGCTCACAAAGGATTCGGCGAGTCATTCATAACACGAGAAACGTATAGGACACACTAGCCTCCACGACACGCATGAGAAACGCGTCTGGAGGAGAAGAGGCCCAACATCACCAAAGGGCTTGATGTGCTCCATGGGCCAAAGTGGGCCAAATGGGCTTGAAAGGCCAAGTGGGCCTAGATGGGTCTCCCATCTTCAACAACCAATCAAATGTCGACATGTGGCACTAGGTGATAAGAGCGTATAAATAGACACCTTTTGGTAAGAAAGAGGATCCCAATTTTATTTCTCACATTTGCTTATTTCTCTAGCTTTCTCTCTCTATAAAAGCTCTCTATAGCTTTTTTTTCTACAAGGACTTACTCTCACGCCGGAGGTGTCGTCCCGGAAACGCAACCTCGGGTAATTCGTTCATTGGTCTGTTGTCTCCACGTAGGACATAGCACCGCGAAGACTAGACACCCTTGCTTGGATGAAAAACATTGAGACTTAAAGGTATTTGACACTTTGGGAAATTTTACACTTAAGAAAATTTGACACTTCGAATAATTTGACTAAGACTTGGAAACATAGGCTAGACACCATTGTTTACGTGGACAAGAAGACTCACATTTCTAGTGTGCTTGTGTTGACCAAGTCAAAATAGGCACATCACATATGTTTATAAAATTAAGTTTTTATGAGTAACTTGACATATATGATATTCCTATTCTCTTATGAATTTTTTGACGATTTTCTAAACATATTATACACCTAACGTATTATATTTCAATCAAATCATCAACAAAGTTATTGATGTGTTATATCTTCATGCTACCCAAAAAATCATAAGTCACAAGACGAATGACATAGAAACAGTACGTGGCGATCAAATGCCACCAAATCAACCAACACAGAACAGAAGGTCCGCGCTTGACCTAAGACCAAGAATGCCCCAAGACGGCCATTACGCTCGCCTCGAAGTCCCTGAAATTATTCGGTACAAAAGAGAACTCCCGAAGGCCACCAAAAAGATGAAAAGGCACATAACTGGACAAATATCGCGACACTAAGTCCCCATGTCGAAACATGGTTTCTCTCCCCTGATGGTTTCTCCTCCAAACATCATGCTTTCTGTCCGGATGGCCCAAACGTGACCAAAGTGTTCCGATATTATTCTAAATATTCTATATCCACTCAAGAATCCCCAGTAGTGCTCCAAACATCTTAAACGCCCCCAAGTGCTTCTTTGATGGCTCGGGCATCCCAAAAGTCTCTTGCACGGCTGGGCATCCCTAAGAGCTACTTAGACGACCCGCGCTCCCCAAGAGTTTCCTGAAGAGTGTGAAGTACCAAAGGACATGAGAATCACTCTAAACGCCTCTTGATTGCCCACTTTGATCCTCGGACGAAAGGAAAACCGAAAGTTTCTCTGCGCTGCACATCGGCTATGATGCCCATGGGCATTGCTCCCATGTCATGAAACATAGCTCGCATTGTCATGATATCGGTCAATTCAAGCCCAAACATAAAGTTTCGAGCCCCCGACACCTATCGGTCGACCTTCTTTGATCCCAAGCTTTACTCAATGACTCAACACATTTCTATAAGGCCCTCACAAGGTCTCAACCTCATTGGATCACCTTCGAGACACCCCAACAGGTTACAACAACGCCGACAACACTCCTGAAACCTCAAGACGCTACCTTGCACGGTAGAGACTCCTAAGGGCTTCGACAAGCCACCCTGGTACACGAGAGACGTACGAGGAACTCCAACACACCTGACGCGAAAGAGAAATGCGCCTGAGGGGCAATAGGCCCAAGTCACTATTGTCCCAGATGGGCCCCACACCTTCAACAACCAATCACACGCTGACACGTGGCACTAGTTGGTGGAAAGGTATCATCCTCAATTTTGAAATTTTACTTATCTCTCTAGTTTTCTCTCTCTAAACAACTCTTTAGAACTCCACCCCGGGTACTTTGTTCTTTGGTGTGTTGCCTTGCGCAAATCACATATTTGAGGCGAGACAACGAAATTACCATGATTTGGAATGAGAACGTAGAACAAATTGGACAATTAGATTTTGGACTTGAACACTTAAGTTAGTTCCTTTGTTTATGTGAACAAGAGGACAAGCTACTCTTAATGCGTTTGTTTAAACGCGCTTGTCAAATGGACGCATCATATCTGACTAATGAACATTACATGTATTTGTGAACAATATTTTAAACATCAAAGCCTTTGTGAACATATATAGTAGTCCACTCACCATAATTTAATTAAGACCTTTGGAATGTAGTGTAGAGATCCACGTATCAATTCAATACTGGAATTGGTCTTAAACACACAATGCATCTTCTTGAAATGAATGCCACTGGTCAAGTGTACATGAAAAACCCAAAATTTCAAGATTTGTTTCTTCTTTCCGCAATGACCAATGGCAGCAAGCAAGCAACTTGGTTGGTAGTGTCTGTAAATAATTCATAAAGGCCAGCTACATTTTTCTAAAAAATTCTTTAATTTTTGTTTTCTTTATTGTCCTAGCTAGCTAGGTACCAGTTCTTGTGCTGCAAAAGCAATGTAAAAGAAAGAGAGAAGAAATGGTTAAAAATGAAGCAAAGCCATGAATACAAGTCAAAGCTTTTTTTGTGGTAAAGACACCATCTTTGTTGAATAGAGGTTGAAGAAACTAGTAGCCAAGCCAAGCCAGCTCTCTCTTTGTTTCAACTTTAAGCTTAGCTTTGGGTTTGGTCCAAAACTTACATGCATGCCACAGTACTGTAAAAAGAACCCTGAATTTCTAACTCAAGACTCAGACCCAGAGAAAGAGAAAGGAGAGAGAGACTCATATAGATTCTAATTAATTAGATGATTAATTTATAGTACTATTGAAAAAGTAAAAGGTTGAGAGGCTCCAGTCCAAAGCAGTACAGTAACACGACCTATGTTTTATTTTTGAAGTATAATTATTATCTTTTGTTTTTGGCTTTTTGTTTCTTTTTGGAAGTTTCTTGTCACCATCCATATCTCTTGGTTGGTTGTGCAAAATCGATAGAATACTGAGCTGCAAATCCCAATATGTATAATACATAGCTACGTCCACGTCTTTCTCTAGTATATATGTGTAATGGATTGTTTCTACTTCTACTTTAGATCCCACGCACGCACATATTTTATACTCCCTCCGTTCTAAAATGAGTGTCATGTTTGTTTAAACTTTTTGTCCCAATTGAGTGTCTTGTACTTTAAGGTTGTTATGTTATTGTTTTTCCCATATTACTTTTATCACTTATGCACATGGGCAATTCTGCACATGAGATGTAGGTGAGAAAGTAAGGGTAATATTGGAAACACACTAAAATATGTGATAATTCTTAATTTTTGCAAAAAATGAAAACAAGACACTCATTTTGGGACGGATGGAGTATTTTCTTCGTGGTGTAATATTTTTAATTCATGAATCTTGTTGTTGTCTCCTTACCTCTCATCCATGTTAAGAGGAAATAGGTCACTTGTACGTTGAGCTCCTACGATCAATCGTCTCACAATATCACTCGTACGTGTATCACGCAACTAAATCAAAAGATAAACAAAATGGAAATATATATAAAAGATGAACAAAAGAATTTAACGTGATTCGGCTATTTGCCTACGTCCACGAGATAGAGCCAGTAGTAGTGATATTACTAGAAGAGAAAGTTACACCGCACTATGTATGAGAAAAATAGACTCAATTTTTTTCACGCTTACCCAAATTTACAGTACACCAAATTCTCAGCTCACACACTAACTACTATTAGCACTACACTTCTCTATATTTGAAGTGTATTTGCTCTTGCTCTCGCTGAGCTATGAACTCTTTTTAAAGAGGCAATAAGCTCCTTCATTTATAGGAGAGATTGAACACCATAACACGCCATCCATCCTATCATTGAGCATGCATTGTTGACAATTAAGGAAGCTTTCTGTAGCTGCCATTAAACTGTTGTTGCTATGGTTGTTTTTCACAAGAGATATCTCATAAGTGAAGGGATGTGTCTCATTTGGGTGAGACCCATTTATTGACTAACAATTTTTTCCTTCCACCCAAGGGAAAGATATAGTCGACGTACTCTTTTATCTGGAGACCATCTCGGCCTTCTCACACCAAAGTTGGAGCTTTTCTTTAGGGATAACCTTGGTCATCATATAAGCCGCATTTGTCTCTATGTAGATTTTCTTGAGTTGCATATGTTGCTTCTGAGTCACCAATCTCAACAGTGATATCGAACATCAATGTGTTTCGTCCGAGCATGGTACATGGTATTCTTCCTCAGGTCCAGTGCATTTTGATTGTCGCAATGTACAACATACTCATCTTGTTTGAAGCTCATTCTTTGATAAAACGTTTCATCCAAAGCATCTCATTTCCTTCCACTGTAGTTGCGCGCGTTGTATTATGCCTTAATCGTGGATAAGACGACACACTTTTGCAATTTGGATAGCCATGACATGACTCCTCCTACAAAAGTGAACAAATATCCTG
Source organism: Pelargonium cotyledonis (assembly GCA_036897625.1). NCBI lineage: Eukaryota > Viridiplantae > Streptophyta > Magnoliopsida > Geraniales > Geraniaceae > Pelargonium > Pelargonium cotyledonis. Next base: position 1,950 of record JAYMTA010006203.1, on the reverse strand, counting down.
ACGTAGATATTCTACTATCAAGATCTTCATTCGTATCAGCATCTGCAAAACCTTTAAGAATTTGTTGTGCCTTTTCAAAACACAAGCATGACTTGGTAGTTCCTTTCATATGTCTAATAATCCATTTCATAACTTCCCCATGATCCTTTTCCGGATTTGAAAGGAACTTGTTTACTACACCAACTGCGTGAGCAATACCAAGCCACGTACACACCGCAACGTACATTAAACTCCCGTCTGTTGAGGAATAAAGAATGACTGGCATTTCTTCTTTTTCTTTCTTCAGTGTTGGACATGATTTCTTACTAAGCTTGAAATGATTAACGAGAGGCATGCTTACAGACTTAGCATCTTTCATGTTGAATGCATCTTTCATGTTGAATCGCTACAGTATTCATTCGATAAACATATTTTTCTTGTGATAACCATAACTTCGTAGTTCTCCTTTCACGAACAACTTCCATGCCTAAAATTTGTCTTGTCGGTCCCATGTCTTTCATTTCAAAGAACTTTCACAACTCATTCTTCAACTTGTTAATCATTTCAGCATTCTGACCAACAATTACCATGTCATCAACATATAATGTCAGAATAACAAAGTCACCTTTTGGGAATCTTTTAATGTACATGCAATGATATGCTTATATCATATTATATCCATGGTTTGTCATGAATGATTAAAACTTCTTGTACCATTGCCTCGGAACTTGTTTTAGCATATACAAGATATTCTTCAAGTTACAAACCATGCTTTCATTCTATTTGACTTTGAACCCTTCTAGTTGTGTCATGTAGATTTCTTCCTCCAAATCTCCATGAAGGAAGACAATCTTGACATCCATTTGTTCAAGCTCAAGACCCAAGCTAGTTTTTTGACTCAATATCACATGAATGAAGCTCATCTTTATCACTAGGGAGAAGATCTCAGCGTAGTCAACTCTTTCTTTATGGCTAAAACATTTGACTACCAATCGAGCCTTATATTTCACTAGTTTTTTATCATATTTTTTTTAACTTGAACACCCATTTGTTTCTCAGTGCCTTATTCCCTTTCGGAAGATCCACCAGTTCATAAGTGTCGCTCTTTTTTCATTGAACTCGTCTCCTCTTGCGTAACTTCGTCCAACTGTTCTTGTTAATATTGGATAGAGCCTCCTGAAAGCTTTTTGGCTCCCCTTCTTTAGTAGCACAAGTGTACTTTAAACTAGAATATCTTGTTGATGGTTCAGGTGGTCTAGTAGTCCTCCTGGGTTGAGGTACTACTTCTTGTGGAAGTGGTTGCTCCTCTAATCAAAACCTTCTAACTCTTGATGCTCCTCCTGATTAGTACCTTTTTGCACATTTGGTTGCTCCCCCTGCTCCACATTTTCTGAGCCATCATCTCATTGTGCATCTTCTTCTCCTCCTTTTATGGCATTATTAAAATGAGAAAAAGTTGGTGTCAAGTTGACGACACCATCATTAGAGCTAGAAACTATTTCTGGACTTTTATTTCAGATGAAAAGTTTGCCCTTATGAAAGACGATGATATGCTAGTTTTGACTTTCGGTCAACGCTACCACATATTAGCTAATATTTTTCTGTGTTTGTTGTAGTTTGTGTTAGAGCTTGTGTTAGAGCTTGTGCTTGTGCTTTCTTCTTATCCAAGTCAAGGTTTACTAGCCTAAGTTCTAAAGTCCAATTTACTTAGCTTGCTTGCTTGTGCATGATGCTTGTTTGCTTGCTTGCTTGTTTGTTTGTTTGCTTGCTTGTTTGTTTGCTTGTTTGTTTGTTTGTTTGCTTGCTTGGAGTCTTGAAACCTGTCACCTATATAAGGAAACACACCAAAGGAACGAAGAACCTGGGGTGGTGTTACCAGGACTCCACCTCAACGGTGAGAGTAAGTCCTTGTATGGTGAACACTAGTTTTAGAGAGAGAAAGCTTTCTAGAGAGAGAAGCTCTCAAATTGT
>JAYMTA010006202.1:0-10625 GCA_036897625.1 Pelargonium cotyledonis | reverse complement strand
AGCCCATCGCCCTCGCCGGATCTACAGCTGGAGCCCATCACCGGATCTGCAGCCGCCGCCCATCACCAGATCAGCCGGAGCCGTCGCGGTTGCTATATTTTGAGAGGTGAGAGAAATCGTGAGATGGAGAGAGAGATAACCGTGGGATGGAGAGGTGAGAGAGTGGGTTTGAGGGATTTGAGAGAGTGGGTTTGAGGGAGAGGTGTGAAAGATAGAGATCAATTAGCTAGGGTTGTCAGATTTTTTTTTTTAAATTAATAACGGCTGGCTTGGGAACTAAACACTTTGTTAATGGGTGTATAATAGTCTTTTCAACTCAAATTACGGTAAAATTAACGGAATCGTTAAATGTAAAGTTCGTAGGGTCTGATTGTCATAACTTAAAGTTTGTAAGGACTATCTGTCTTTAGTTAATAATACACATCAGCTACGTACATATCAGCTACGTGTAATTAACCCCTAAATACATTCTCATTTGTGCTTATGTTCTGTAATGTGAGATTTTAAGTATACACCACACAAGGATTCCAAAAGATGGTAGGCTAATCAACTTCTACGAGCAATCATGCAGCCTTACAAACCAGAGCATTGTTGGTTATAATTTGAACTGCATTTTCTGCTCCAACCTCAACAATAATATTTTTCATTTAATTAGCAATATAAACCTTATCTTTATACTCATTTGAAAGATCTACTACTCTCTACAATATAGGGCCTCCTCGGATGCAACCATAAAATTAATTAAAGGCATTCTTTGTGAACATGACCATTCATCACTTACTATGCCAATCTTCTTTTGATTTAATGTCCCTTTAATATCTACAGGAATCATATTATTTGCTGCAGTAGTAAAATCTCTCACATAATACGAACTTTTAGCAAAATAAAAAGGAATTTCACGAGAATAAAACATTCTTGTTACATCAGATTTCAGTTGAACACTTAATTCAATATTAAAAGCTTTCTTTAAAATTGATTTTAGTGCCAAGTTTTTTGTTTTCTTCAAACTATCAAATGTAAATGATGATGTTGTACTTGAACCACTAGCATGCAAAGAAGAAGGTAATGTAATATTTTTCGGTTTTAATCTCTCTTCAACATCAATTAATAATTTTTGTATCTCACCCATATTCATTTGTTACTTTAGGACATGCCTTAATGTCATGGCCACGCAATTTAAGTAGATGTGCTTTCAATGTATAACGTGATCCCTAATAAACAACATTACAAAAATTACATTACCAACTTTTAATTGAACCACCATCAACTCTCACTCACAATTGTTACATATGACCATAAATGATAGTGATCATCAATATTTAGCTCAAGATTGTAAACACTTACTTGTAGCTATAACTGTTGCCGATGAGAATGAATGTGACAATGCAAAACTAATCTGTACATAAGAAAAAACATATATTAGCATTAAACATAATTTGACTAGTAATTGAAAAAATAAATTGAGCCTCATTACATAACTGTACCTAAATACAACAAACTTGATAAGATGGACTCTCACAAGAAGAAAAATTCTCTTATAAAAGAAAGATAGAGCAGAGTTGTGGAGTAACAATGTTTTTAGAAACTTCATTTAGAATGAAGTAGTGAACTACATATTCTACTTTTCATAATTTTATATAAGATTTTTCTAATGTATGCAACTCTTCCACATATTAAGTTTTTTTCTTTTCTAATCATTAAACAATTTGACTTCATTATTACATTTTCTTAATTTTTTTAGAACCATTAAACTGCACTATCAATTTTACCCTCCAACATTTTTTAATGGACTATCATCATTACTATTAGAAGAAGATAAAAGGTTTTTTTTTTCTATGTATGAACCTCCATCCATTTATGAAGCTCTCCAAAGCTCACAACTGCATCTTCTTCTTTTTCTCATCACTCTTTTGTGTTTCCTCATATTTGTCATGAAGAAGTATTGGATAATCCGTATTGTTCATCTACATCAAGTATGTAGATAAATACTTGAAAAATTAAATAAAAAAAGAGGAAATAAAATCACATTACTACTTTTATCTATAAAAAAAAACTATACAAAAAATTAAATTATTTTTCTCACAAAATAAAATACAATAAATTATTTATAGTAACTTTAGTTGAGAAATATTAGCTTGTGTGCCACTCATTACATAAAAAAAAAACTATAAAAAAAATTAAATTATTATTCACACAAAACAAATTACACTAAATTATAAATAATCTAAATAGTTTTAGTTGAGAAATATTCTCTTTTGTGTCACTCATAAAACATTATATTACTTGTTCTAAGCATCTCATCAATTTGCTATAAAGATAAATTAAATTGAATCACCATACAAACCGTAAAAATAAAATATTGTCCAATTACAAACGCATAATAAATTAAAAAGTAACATCTAAAAATCAAAATACATGTTGATTTGACTTTAAAAATCTTGGCAGAATCTTGAGTTGGGACGATGTCGTGTTAGTCTGGTAACTCTTCACGTGGCAGTTGGATGACGCGTCATGTGTTAGAGTTGAGATCTTACATATAAGGGGATTCTGGTTCAGATATTCTATGTTGAGTCTTGAGATCCAGTAGGTGACGTATTATAGCCCAACCGGTGACGCCTTGAGATCTAACAAATGATGGGGGACTCATGTCTGTATCTTTTGGTGGAAGTCTTGTGATATCGTATCTGGATCTCCTAGTCGAAGTCTTGTGATCTTGGAGTATTGTGACTTTGTTTCTGGATCTTCTAGTCCATGCCTTGTGATTCTGAAGTCTTATGACCTTGTGTTTGGATCTCCTAGTTAAAGCATTGTGATCTTGAAGTCTTGTGACCTTGCATCTAGATCTCTTTATCTCGTGATCTTCTGGTCTTGAGTCTCTTGCTCTCTTGGTAGAAGTTTTTGGTCTGTAATTCACTTGGTTGGATATCTTGCATAGAGTCTTGTAAGTCTCTGGATCTCTTGGTTGGAGTCTTGGGACTCTGTTGGCGTAGGGACTCGGGTCTGGAACTCTTGTGGAGTCTTGGGACTCTGCCGGCGTGAGAACTCAGGTCTGGAGCTCTTGGGTAGAGTCTTGGTATTCTGTTGGCGTGGGGACTCAGGTTTGCAGCTCTTGAGATTCTGTTGGTGATGAGAACTCAAGTTCGTGTAGTCTTGAGATCATGTTGGTGATGGGGACTCGGGTTTGTGCATTCTTGAGATCAAGCTTCTGAACTTTGTTCCTACGCACAAGAACGCACCGTTAAACGAATTCCCAAATATGTGTCTGGGGAATCGCCTCCGACTTAGAATCAGAATCTCCACACAAGTGTTTAATTTTGAACTTGAGATATTCGAAGATTTTCAAAAAACACTCGAATGTATTAAAGATCTTTGAAGAACTATTAAGAGAGTTTTCATACTCTTCGAATTCAAGAATGACATGCCAAAATCATAATTAGCTACCTCACCATGTCTTCACAAAACAAAAACTGGATTCAAACATCCATCTTTACACTACAAAAAAATTACAAACTGTGACGGAAAATCTGTGACAGAAAATTTTTCGTCACAGTTATGTCACAAATTGTGACAGAATTCATATTTTCTGTCACAATTACACATTTGTGACAAAAATTTCTGTCACAGACACACATTTGTGACAATAATTTCTGTCACAACCATCTGTGACAACCTAAATAATAACAGAAGTATTCTGTCACAAAAATTTCTGTCACAGACACACATTGGGAATTTTTTGGTAGTGTTAGAATGTAGTCTTTTCTGTTTTTATGGCACCACTTGAACTAGTGAAATTCTCCTTATCTTGGCATGTGGTAATATTATGACCAACTTGTTTACAAAATCCACAAGTCCTCTTTTGTTTTACTAACTCCTTCCCACTTTCAACCGTTTTTGCTTATATCACCCTTTTATCTTTTATAGTGGAGAAAAATGAACAAAATCAATCACATTTGTAACATTATTGTTACCCAACATTTCTTCCATATTTTGTATCATTTCACGCCACCATTGTAAATGTAAGTACTTCAAACGAATTTGAAAACAATCTTTATGAATGAACTCACTAGTATGCGACGACGTCAAAGTATTCCGGAAAATTTTAAATACTTACAATCACAAGTAGTCGTTTCTCCATCCCAATTTTTTGTGTGTTTGACTTTGTGAATTATTAAAATATTGCACCATTTTCTCAATATGAGCATCTTTAACCATCCTATATTGGAAAGCTCGTCCAATCTCTTCTTGCTCCTCTAATGTGACATGAACTTAAACAAGATTTTCGATAGCTCTCCAACATAGTATCATGTAGTTGTGTTTGTTCAATTTCTTCAATAATAATATTAATCTAAAAATACATATAAAAGTTGTAATTTGTAACTAATAAACTAAAATGATACTAGACAATATCGTAAAATTGATACTTACTTGATTTATGAACTGACTTAAAAAAGTATGAGAAACATGAACCGCTTAATGAATGCATTAATGCTATGAATCTACTTGTAGTTATCATTCAACCAAAACAAATAGTCACAAAGATAAAAGGGTATATCTAAAAGTGCTTGATTTGATATAAATCTTCTATGTGTTTATTTTTACCCAATTTATAATTTGCAATCACTAAAGGTTATTCACTCTCAAAAAGTCTTCAATCTTGTCAAACTTGTATAACCTATAAATATTCTTACAGCAACTTGAATATTTTCTTCGAAGAATGGAAGTAAATCAAATACTAAATCTGATCGTTATATGCAATATGCAGAAATCGTGCTTTATTAACGACATTTCAGTTGCAATTGCTTTGGTCGTCCATGGATCTTCATCCGATAAATTTTCTTAGTCGACTTCTTCATCAACGATCACTACAAGAAACACAATGTTTTTGTGACGTCATTTGCGACGTAAAATGCGTCGTTGCGACGTCCACGTGGCGTCACAGATGCGTCGCAAAAGATCTCGTCGTAGGCTATTTGCGACGTCATTTGCGACGTGTTTGCGACGTGTTTGCGACGCCACATGGACGTCGCAACGGTGTCACAAATGGGCGATGATGTGGCAATTTATTTGCGATGTCACGTGGACGTCACAAAGACGTCGCAGATTTGTGATGACGTGTCGATGAGTTTGCGACGCCATGTGGACGTCGCAAAGAGGTCGCAGATTTGTGATGACGTGTCGATGATTTTGCGACACCACTTTGACGTCGCAAAGACGTCGCAGATTTGTGATAACGAAATTAATATTTTTAATTGTAACTTTAAATTATTATATAAATCTGAGTACCTAACCTGTTATATATTGGAGCAGTAACACAATCCAAAATAAATAACAACAGTAAAGACAATCCAAAATAAATTACACAATCTAAATATTTAACTAGCATTAAAAAGTATCACAATCCAAAATAAAAGTAGCAACACAATTTGAATTTAAATAACGAAGTCCTAGGAATTATCCACATTGTTATCGGAGGACGGTGAAGTATTGGAGCCTTTAAGGGTTACAATTTCTTGTGTAAGATATTCAACGGTCTCTTTAAGTTCGCGCACCATTTGGCGAAGATATTGATTCTCCTCATCATGACGATTAATCTCCGCTTGTGAAGGTTGAAGATTAATGCCTTCTTTATGTTGCGAGCGCCGGGAAAGATTCTGTTGCCACTCTTCCCATTGAGCTTGATGGCGCTGCTGATAATCTCTAATGGACTCATACATAGTCATGAGTCGATTAAGAGTAGCCTGTAACCCGATAGATCGCTCAAGACCAGCTGGACGGCTCGATGATGGGCCGACAGCATCACGACAAGACTCACCATATCGGGTGCGAGGCATGTCAGAAGCAAAGAGCTCAGGGTAAAAGCCAGGCGTTGCAACACCAAGGCCAAAGATACGCCTTCTACTATCAAGTCCTCCAGCAATCTGCCTAAAGGCGTGGTACTGATTTGCAATATCGTTTCCCTGATCGGCAACCTCCAAGAATTGTTGGTACCTCTCCAACATTATTTATAGTATTTTGCATTGGTTTAGTAAAATGACAAATAATAATAATTGAAGACATTTTACTTGGCATAATTATAAAATATTACAAATTATAATTATATAACTCATTACCGCAACAAGTCTAGATCGTTCATCAACAAATGAACTATCTTGTCGCCTGTGCGTCCGCATGAACACCTTAGGAGGCGTTGGATCCTCATTAGTCTCTACCTGTGCATACATAGTTTTTAAATACAAATTAATTATAACATAAATATTCCTGGTTGGATGAGTGATACAAGGGCCTTGTAAAGTATTACATAAAAAGCTTTACTAAGAACTAAGAACGATCTCTACTTCTTATAGTAGAAACTAAAGAATTTTACAATATTGACTAGTGTATATAGTAAGTATAAACCAACACTCAATTTGGAAGGTTAAATACTATGTCATATAGGTATGAATAAAAGAAATATAAAACTATAATTATTAGATTCCTCTGGAAAAGAGTATACTCTGAGGTGTAGATCAAAAGCTTCTTAGTAAATTACAGCTTTTCAAAATCTTTAGCACCTTACAGCGATTAAGCAATCATATATTTTAAAAGTATCTCACTATTCTTTAGTTGCAGGTAGTCACATGTAGAGTTATATTTCTAAGACTTTTCTAGATAGTTTAGATGTTTAATATTGTACAGTAATACACGTCTCTTATCCTTTTTCTAAAACAATGAGTCTAGATTTATAAATTTCGGGGAGTAGTCTATAGATTTTTAACATTTATACTGCAATTTCTTTGTCATGTTCATAACTAAAACTAACTTTTTAGAACTCTACCTAAAACTACAAATTAATTATAACATGCTTTATTGATAACATAAATATTCAACATATACACTAAAATATGTTATTTACCATCCATGCTGCATGCACGCTCGTGGAGATTGATCCTCCTACATGAGTAGGTTCTGCCTTATTTTTTATATCACCACTATGTCGATTTTTTCTGTTTTGCAACCGAAGCATCTCGTACTGCGGCATATCTCACATCTTTTTCCATTCACTCAGAATGACATCATTAACCCATTTGGGCTTATCATTTGTCCTTGACGGACTACGAAGAGAGGATAGGCCATCATAATAACGTTTACTTAGAGATTTCTTGAAGGCATTATACTTATCAGACTTCTTGTACAGATTGCGATCCCACCAGCATTGTTACAACAACATTATGAAATTATTAATAAATATACAATAATAACATAATAAATGAAAATATCTCCAACCCCTTACCAGTTGATGATTAAGATTCAGGAACCACATTAGTACTCGACTTACTTCCAGACTGGGTGTTCACTGTAATTGAATATAAAACGAACAAAAGTACGTTGCTTCTTCCACTAAGTAGAGTTTGACCCAAGAAACATTCAAACACATACATCCACCTGTAATGAACAGGTCCTGTAGTACGCGCATCATATGCAAGATGCAACGGAAGATGTTCCATTGAGTCAAAAAATCATGGGGGAAAAATTGTCTCTAACTTGCACAAAATCACATAAATAACTTCTTCAAGCTTCTGCATCTCTGAAATCTTTAACACATTTGTGCATAAACTAGAGAAAAATTTGCTGATCTCGGTTACACTTTCTCATACATTGCGTGGGATTAGCTCTCGAAAAGCAATTGGCAGTAAACGTTGCATAAAAACATGGCAATCGTGACTCTTCATACCAAACAGTTTGTATTTGCTCTCATCTACGCATCTAGCCAACTTCGACACATAACCGTCTGGAAATTTCAACTCTTTCACCCAGTTACACAATACATTTCTCTCCTCATTCGCTAAGGTATAACATGCCTTGGGATACTTTTTAGAAACAGGGTCATACACAAGTTTGGGTCTATTGCATATTTTAGCACAATCATCACGTTCATTCGCATTGTCTTTCGTCTTCCCATCAACATTCATCACCGTATGAAACAAATTATCAAACACATTCGTTTCAATGTTCATGACATCTAAATTATGACGTATTAAATTGGTTTTCCAATACGGTAAGTCCCAAAATATGCTCTTCTTTCACCATCCCAAATTATATCTCCTAACAATACGAACATTAATTGCAATTGCATCTTTTTCACGTACCTTGACTAGACCATATTTCTCTATCTCCGCAAATATTTCTTCCCCGGTCAAAGTGGGCGGGGGAAATGAAAATTCGGTACAATTTCTTCCAAACGTTGTCTTGTTTCTCCTATAAGGATGATTAGTCGAAAGAAATTTTATGTGGTTGTCGAACCAAGAAACTTTATGACAACATGGAAGAGAAAAAGTTTGTGAATGCTTCATACAATATGGACAAGCTTGTTTCCCAGAAGTACTCCAACCTGACAACATAGAATATGCCGAGAAATCGCTTATTATCCACAAATGCCCTGCTCGTAGAGTAAAATTCTGTTTCCGCGACACATCCCAAGCTGACACCCCATTCACCCATAAATCATTCAACTCATCTATCAGAGGTTGTAAATACACATCAAATTTGTGTTTTGGTTTTTAGGATCAGGAATAAGAATTGTTAAGAACATAACAGGCTTTTTGTTGCACATCTAAGGAGGTAGATTATATGGCGTCAAAATAACAGGCCAACTAGAGTATTGTTGTCCGCTTTGACCAACTGGATTAAAACCATCTGTACATAAACCCAAACGAACATTTCTAGGCTCAGAAGCGTTCATTCTATTAAAATGCGACCATGCCTCAAAATCACAAGGATGACACATTGTATCTTCATCACAAACATGCTTGTGATGCCACATCATTTCCCTCGCAGTAGCTCTAGAATAGTATAATCTTCTCAATCTTGGCCCCGGCGGAAAATAAAACATTATCTGACATGGAACACGTTTACGAGACTTTAACGATTCTGATCTAGATCGAGACCGGTCAGCCGAATCATCCTTGTATCTCACATGACCGCACACCTTGCAGGCATCTCGATTACTATCTGCCTTCCAAAACAACATTCAAACTCGCGGGAAACAATGTATTTTTACAACATGCGATCCTAAACCTTTCAACATCTTCTTAGTCTCGTACAAATTCGCCGCCAGTTTATGATCAAGAGGTAAGATATCTCGAAACAACTCCAAAAGAGTATCGTAACCTCGATCGGAAACATAGTTTTCAGACTTAAAACTCGACAATCTGACCATCATAGCCAACACAAATACCTTCTCACAACCGGGATACAAAGCTTCATCCAACGAATGAAGCAAATCATAAAACACTTTCGCTTCCATGTTCGGTCCCTCTTCAACCGAATCTTGTGGTTCAACAAAACTCAGCCCAGCAAAATCATAGATCATTTGACTTAGGTCAATAACAGGTTCCGACAAAACAGGGGGTTCTGCCGGAACATTAGATTCAACTACTGTACCAGGAGGACATCAGATCAATTCTCATTGATGCACCCATTGTTGGTACTGAGGAATAAATACACTACACAATAAATGAACGGAAACATCGTACGAAGTATGAAATTTGCGATTGACACAACTTTTACACGGACATCTTATCATAGTCTTGTGCAAAAATAACGGTTGCCTCTCCACAAATGCAATAAATTGTTTCACTCCATTGCAAAACTCTTCACTTAATAGACCATCAGACGACTTCCGCTTGTACATCCAACTTCTATTCATACCAATGTGCGAATACTTTTTCAATAAGTTCAACTGTTTCACGTTAAATAAATTTTATTACTTTTAAGGTTTTACCAATTTATAAAAAAAAAACTAACTTTAAACTAAAGGGGTAGAACCTAACTCATTCAAGTATGTAATAATCACAATGCACCTACATATACACCCAGACTATATATTATACAATAAAAAAAAATTGCGACATAATTTCCCTTTAATTCTTAAGGTACACGATCAAGATGAACGACTCATTTTGTATATTTTCATACACAAACCAAGTCGAATATCTGTGTGTACCTCAAGAATAAAAATTAAGGAAACTCAATGTCGAAATTAATACTAAAAGTACAATATGGCGTATGCCCAATGTATATAGCGCATATTGTGATTACACACGTACTCAAACTGTCCAACTCGGACAACTCAGTATGCTCTCACTCTACAAGCTGAGAGTTAATGAATGAGTTCTAAGTTTGAAAACAAGTTAATTAAGTTTTAACCTCTTCTTTATTAAAATTATTAATGTATAATAGAAATTCTGACGAAATTTCGGTTCATAATTTCACAACTTTTTAAACATACAAAATCTGCAAAAAAAAACGCACTTCTGTAATAATTTAAAACAACCTAACCAGACCGGTACTCCCAATACTTCATTTCATTATATGTCCCGGCTTGCCAACTATTCAGATCTCAAACATGCTTGCATTCATATATATATACACGTCTATATAATATGTCATCATAAAAGGATTTAATTAACACTAATTTCATGCAATTATTTGTAAGCAAACACAAAACAAAATTAACACACAAGCATGCATAATATCATATAATTATAATACTAATTTCACACTTCTTTCATGTATCTTCCAAGAGATTAATACACACACACACACACACACATATATATATATATATATATCACTACCAGATTTGA